>JASSUY010020132.1:0-52546 GCA_032466535.1 Forpus xanthops
AAATTGATGACTCTCCAACTTAGAGACAAGGATGTCATGTGAGACAGTGTCAAAGGCTTTGCACAAGTCCAGGTAGATGATATCAACTGCTCTACCCCTGTCCATCAGTTCTGTAGCCCCATCATAGAAGGCCACCAAATTGGTAAGGCAGGATTTCCCCCTAGTGAAGCCATGCTGGCTGTCACCAAGCGATGGTGCAGATAGCACAGTGATAGGAGTTTATGGCAAACCTCTGGTGAGACTGCTCTGCAGGTTCACCAGGAAAGATGAGCTACAGTGGGCTGGAGGTCTGGATGGTAAGATGTGGCAGAATTTGCATAAACAGACTCAGTGCCTTACACCTTCCCCAAAGTATTCATTCTCAGACAAAAAAGTCCCAACACCTCAAACCAAAAACAAACAGAAAAACAGTCTATACAATGGTGAGGGAAATCCTTGATTGCTAGCTTATCATGTGACTGCAAGAGTAACGCAGACCTGAGCTGTTTTAAACAATTTGTGTAGATTCCAAAATACTGGTACTTCTTCAAATTTCCAGTATTCAATATTCTAAATTTCCAGTATTACAATTTCCATATTCCAAAATATTCCTATTTCTTCATGATGGCTTTAGGGTTTGACAGAATCTTCTCTTATCCCAGCTGAAGTTGATTGTTTTCATAACTCTTTTTACCTGTATTTTTCTGCTTTCATGGATAGTCAAACTCCCCTAGTTTTCACCTCCTACACAGTTCTCATGCACTTTCAATGCCTTTCACACCCTCCCTCACAACAATATTTTAACATAGGAAGTGCTTGTATAGCACAGCTCTGCACTACTACTCCATTTATAAAATTCTCTCATGCTGTCTCCAAAACTCTTTTGCTCTTGCCAGTCCTCCCCTCATACTCCTTGAATAAACCTAGGTAAGACTTACTATTTCCTATGGAATTCCTTTTATGATAATTATCCTTAAAAGAAACAAGAATGTAAAACTTTCTTCTTCTGAAACAGACTGTAGAAAAAGTGGTGATAGCAAATAAAAGGATGCCAACTTTCTGACATGCGTGTGGGAATGATTGGATCTGTCTTTGGAGCCTGGAACAGTTTGAGCATACGCACGACACAGGGTGGCGAGCATCTACTGGACTCCCAAGGTAAAGTGCTCTCCTGAATTTAGGTCCCATTAGATTTCAGCAGCTACCGTGTAAGGATTTTTTGACGAGCATTTTAAGGCATATAAATAATTTCTGCATAGTTCTTGAGCAATATATACTACATGTAAAAGTAGAGATATTAATGTATGTTTATATAGAGACTCATACTGGTGATTTTCCTTTTGCTATTTCTTACACCATTCTGTGCCTCGTACTAATGCCGTCACTTTTCATGTCAGCATGAAATGCCAAAAAATCTATGTATTTAATTTTGTGTTTCTTGATGATTCTGTAATTTTTATATTCTTTCAAGCTTTTTAAAACTTTGAGATTAGATTCAATTAGACTATCAAAAACTTAAAAGAGTCCAGGAGTTTTACTATACTTTTGTATCCATAGGAGAAAGACTTCCCAAGGCTTAGGAAAAATACATCTTTTTCAACAGGGATGTTGATCTAGAGTTCAAACAAGTAGATAAAGAGTATCGGTTGGTAAGAAGCTCAACATGACCTAGCAGTTTGGCACTTGCAGCCCAGAAAGACAACCATGTCCTGGGCTGCATCACCAGCAGCATGCCCAGCAGGTCAATGGAGGCGATTCCTCTCCTCTGCCCTCTTAAGACTCCATCTGGACCACTGCATCCAGCCCCCAACATGAGAAGGACATGGACATGTTGGACTACATCAAGATGAGGCCATAAAGACGACTGACCCAAGGGCTGGAGCATCTCTCTTATGAAGGCAGGCTGAGACAGTTGGGCTTGCTCAGCCAAGAGAAGACAAGGCTCCCAAGAGGCCTTAGCGCAGCCTTTGAGTACGTAAAGGGGTCCTATGAGAAATCCAAAGAGGAGCTTTTTACAAGGTCATGTAGTGGTAGGACTAGAGTGAGCGGCTTTAAACTGAAAACAGGCAGATTTAGATACCAGGAAGAAACTTTTTACTATGACTGTGGTGAGGCATTAGAACAGGTTGCCCTGGGAAGATGTGGCTGCTCCATCTCAGGAAGTGTTAAAGACCAGGTTGGATGGGGCTTTGAGAAACCTGGTCTACTGGACGGTGCCCCTGCCCATGACAGGGGTTTGGAATTACATGTTCTTTAAAGTCCGTTCCAACCCAAACCATTTTGTGATTCTATGATTCCAGGAAAAGAACTAAGAACTTACTGTCTCTGCAAGAAAAGTAGTTGTGAACAGGTACATAAAAGAGTATCACTAACATTTTACTAAATGTAAACAGGGGTAGTGAACACCAAAAAGAGTCTCTGTGTAAGATGAAGCTTGAAAGTTTGTTTTCCGTTCTCCTTCTCATATTGTCACTACACAATACCAACAGGGTGGTGGCCTTGGGCACTAAGAAAGAAAAAGGAAACTTGGATTAAGAACAGAGCAATTGAGAGAAATTAAATTAACATGAAACTTTCTCATTATTCTATTCCAGACTTCACTGAAATTGAATAGCTGCATTTCCTCCCTGTGACATGCATACCTTCAACCACAGGGATCATGAAAGAGAACAATAGTCTTTGATAGTAAAACCACGATTTATATATTTAGCATTTTGAAAGAATTTTGTTCCTTCTCGTGTCTCCTTTGATGATACTCTGTTTCATTACTAGAAGGAACATGTTATTAGAATGAAACATGCTCTGTTTCAAGCACATTCATCCAAAAAGGGCTTCAATTCTTGGAGCTCTTTTTGTGTTTGTATACTCCACAAGACAGAAGGAGTTTACAACTGGGAGACACAAACCAAACAAAACAAATGTGCAAGCTATGCTTGGTTTATACTAAATGCCCAAGTACTTTTGCACAATCATGCACAGAACTGCCAGCCTGACAAAAAGAAATGAGCTGCTTATTATATAAAGGGAGATAAACTGGCACTGTATCATTCAACCATGCAAAGACTTCCACTTATTTTGCAAGTATTTTCACACTGGGGACATTTTAAGATAGAACAAATAAGGTGCCCCCTGATTACACCCAGAATGTGCACAAAGACATAAACATGTAATTTATTTAGAAGAGAAAGGTAAAAAAGACAAGGCAGAGTTCATTAGCTAACCATAATCCATTAATATGCCAGTATTTTACAAACTGCCAGCTTCCTGAGCAATAGCTGCAGCCAGAGGCTGCACTGACATCTCTCTGAATACCAGCCACTTTATTACATTTTCTCTTTACTAAACTGTCACTAAAAACTTACTCCTGGTTAACACATGCAAGTACAAAGATCCCAGTGAACTTCCTTCAGAGAGAACGTGCCTTACTGTGCTTCTGAATGATAACTTTGCTTTAGGATTCAAGTTCTTCTTGTGAGCAGAAATGTTTGTGAAGCTGCCATAAAAATTGGTTTGCTAAAAATGTGTCAATTTGCTGAAGCTTCCTGTTATGTCTGTGAAAAGCACCTGGAAGGGTAACTGAACAGCAGACATCACTTTTATATAACAAAACTAGATGGATCCATTTTGGAGGAACTGTGTGCATATGTGACATTTCACACTGAACACGGAGGTTGATGGTGCCAGTCCCTAAAAATAACAGCTGGATATACTTGTTTTCATCAGAAACCACAACCCTATCTTCTCTGTCGTTCAGTGCATTGATCTGGCATCCCTCTCCCTCCTCCAGAACAGACAGGAGCAGTGGTACCCTGAGATACCTCATTTTAGTAGAAGTAGAGGGAATAAAGTGGATGTTTGCATCTACTGCAAGCACACATTTTAAACCATATTCATGCCCCTCAGCAGGCAGTTATCATGTTGTTTTGGCAGCAGGAAGGAATCTGTGGTTTTTCTTGAATGTTGCTCTTCTTTATTTAAACTACCAGAAATAAAGCAAAAATGACAGAATGCTCTGTCTATAAATAATCATTCCGGTGTACAGTTATATTAGGAGGTAACTCAGATGGCATGATAACGCCTAACAGGCTAATCTTAGACCTGTAATGCCATAAAATGAAAATAACCAGGCTAAGAATAACTGACCCAGAGGAGTCAGCCTGCTAAAGAGATCCACATAACTGTGCATTTTAGATCTTCATGTGTTTAACAGCAACATCTGGCAATTAGTTCCTCTACCTTGTACCTGCCATACAGAAAACCCACCCACAACAGTAGCTAGGAAAGGTTAGAATGAAGTGATACTTGAAACTTTCCCCATCATCTATACCAAAACCTGAAATTAATGTGTATGTACACTTATCTTTGCAGGCTAACTATCTATTCTGCTTTTGCTTTCTCTGCAGACTGTTGAAGAAAGGGGTAGGCAGCTGGTAGAGAAACAGAGGTCTGATGAAAGCTCTGCTAGAAGGAAGAGTTACAAGCGTTCCTCATATCCAATGCAAACCTCAATGAACTCAATGGATTCTATACATAGTTCCACAGGAGGGAAGACTGGCTGAGAATGTGCATTTGAGTGCCCTGGAAATCCATAGGCGTTATAGAGCTGAACAGCTAAAATAAGAGAGGAGAGATAGTGTCCCAGTGCCAGCACTACTGAGCCTCTCTGTTACATGTACTCTTCAACAGTAACATGTACTCTTCAACAGTATCAGGACAGACAGTGAAAGAGGCTTTGAAATTATGTTTTGCATTCCTTTTTATTTACTTTCCAGGTTTTGCAGCTTGCTATTCTTGTCAATCTTGTACTCAAAATTCTTATTCTAGGTTTTTCCCACAACCTATATCTTCTAATACAAAGTAAGACTGTCAGGTAATCTCATGGCTCCCAAAGCTGGGACTTAAAAAGAAAGAAAGAAAAAAAAAAGCAATTAGAGGACACATGAAGTTGGTAAAATTGGTCTGTACTCAATATCTTCTCAGTAACGTAAAACAAGAAACCTCAGCTTAATTCCATTTTACCACATTTCTGTTCAAGTGAATTCATAACTAATGTCTTGTCCAGTATACATCACTGGGCAGAGGCTCTACCCAAAATCAGTGAGATTTTAGCTACACGCAGGTCTGTGTTGCATGTCTTTTCTCATTGTATTAGTTGTTAAGGCCTTACTCTTCTGTAACAATTAATTCTAACACTTCAGGTGCTTCTATGAAGGACTTTCTACCCAGGCTTTCCAACAGGCACTGAAAAAGCCTCTGGCTGTTACCCTGAACTTCCCTAAACTGAATTTTCATACTCCATTTTTTTCATTACTCCGAAGAGAATCACACAGCAAACGCTCAGCATGTCTGTTCTCACTCTCTCTGAAAAGCTAATGCCTGAGATACCACATATGCCACATTTTGCTGTCTCTAAGAAGCTTACATTACCTGATTCAGATATGCAAATATGTCAAGTTTTTCATGAATAGCAGAGCAAACCTTGAAATTAATTTGCTTTCTGCAATCTCCCCACAGGAGTGGTTAAGCAAGTGAAAGTTTCATCTGAGCTGAAAAAAACCTGGAGAGCAAATACCAAAAAAAACTTCTCCAAGGCAATATATGTGTACAAACACGTATACGGGGTCATTCAGCCACACAATAGATACAACATATGAGGCAAATTTTGTACATCAGTGTTTACTGAGGGAAGATAGCTCATGAGGACCTGTCAACCCATGTACAACATGATGCGTATAGCATTGATTCTGTCATTTGTATTCAAGTAACACAGCTTGAATTTCCTGACTGATGCAGAGAAAAAATAGTGCGACTACATTCACTTACTACATCTGTGAAACTGTAGGTGTTTCACAAGCATG
Source organism: Forpus xanthops (assembly GCA_032466535.1). Lineage (NCBI taxonomy): Eukaryota > Metazoa > Chordata > Aves > Psittaciformes > Psittacidae > Forpus > Forpus xanthops. Next base: position 5,838 of record JASSUY010020132.1, read on the forward strand.
TAGGCAGACAGATTCAATCAAATTAATCATTCTGCATCATTATATTCCCTTTAGAATATTTTTGCTCTACAGACTCCTGAGCCTGACAGGTATCACTGCCTGTGTTTCACAGAAGGCGTAGCTGATGTTGGCAGGATTGTGTAACTTGTTCAGGTCACCTGTCAGCTTGGTGACAAGCCAAAGCTTTAAGCTCAAGATCTCCTTGAACCCTTGATTTTTCAATGCAACAACTTTGGGCAAGAAGCAGAGGATGCCTTATCAAATAAAAGCCAAAGTGCAATTTAAGCAAGTCAGAGCAAGGCTCTGTGTCAAAATATGGCCAGTGAAGCAAACATAGGAACCTTATCCTCTGGGAAAACAGCATAATAAAATAAATTATACTAAGTTAATGAACTTGGAGTTACTTCTTAAAGTTCTGTATCTACAGATACCACAGCTGGGTAGGTTCTCTCTCCTTCACACAACTGACATCTATTTGAGTAATGTAGCCCTGCATTAGTTACTTATTGGCTACATTTTAATGAGCTTTCTTCCATGGGCTGCACAGCACCAAATGCTTCTCTTCAAGAGCTTAATTTATTACCTGTATTGTGGTAAGAGGCCAACTGAATGCTAGGGTCCACTTTGGCATCACACACACCTGGGAGTTCAGACTTTTGGAGTAAAATAAAAGCAACAACATAGTTAAATAGCAATTTCAGATCTAATTTTTAAATTGAGACACTAAAACTATGGTATCAAGTAAGAATACATCAATATCATAATCTTAAACAAAGATGTACAGCACTTACTGCTGCATTTTAGAGCAGCAATATCATTTGGGAGAATCTAGTTAATTCTTCTCAAGATAGCCGAAACTGCTCTCTGCAGTAAGGTGTAGGTGTCTGCACATTACACAGCTTCTTGAGTCGGGGCAGATCTTGATTGCTCCATTCATAATTAGACTTTTGACTGGTACCTATCCAGATCATCTCATTCATAGAATGATTTACAAGCCGGGATAGACAGGCAAAGGAGCAACTGAAGGAATACAGAATAATTGTTTCACATGACAAAAGTACATCCTATGCCTGCTATTTTCAGAAATTCCTTAGTTTGCTTTGCAAGTAAGTATCCATCGGCTATTGAATTAGTTGTCTTTGGGGATGGCTCTACTCCAGTTTAAAATCAGAATTCCATAACACATGCCCACTGTATCCGGAAACTAGCAAACCTAAAAATCAATTGAGTGTTTTAAGTTGTGACGCTTGAAAGGCTTTAAGAATATCAAGGATGCAGTGTAAATGTTGAGGGATCTTTCCTTAAAAGCGTGCAAATTCTTAACCTGAGAAAAAGTCGCATTCATGTAAGTGAAGATAACTTTAAAGTAAGGACACTGTTGTAAGCAAAACACAATTGACTGATTGTAGCTACTCCAAACACCAGTGCACATCATCATACCCTGCCTATTTCTTTCTCCCCTATATGCAACATAGAGAGAGAGACAGAGTACCTGAAAAGTTACCAGACCCTTGCCTGATCCTACAAGACTCTGAACTTGAGGGAACTGAAGGTAATCAACAGCAGCAGAGAGCTTTGTGGTTTCATGTGACATGAATTAATCTGCAGGCTATGTATAATGTCAACTACTTGTAGTCTAGTTGTGGATTTTAAAGGCTAACTGAGGAATACTTTGTGTCCTGAAGAATATATATTTAAACACCTTTTACCTGGATAACGTTCTTGACTAAGGTGTTCTGGGTTTGGTCTTGTGTGTGTGTGTTTTTGGTTTAAGTCTAAACCTCCCCCCACATTCTACTTGGCACCACAGTGGAAATCCTGTGTGTTTTATGGGTCTAATGTAATAGCAGATAAAAATCAACTGTCACATGATATTCTTTCTTCAGTGAAGAAAAGCAGAGTTGCTACAGAAAATTACCTCCCTTTTTCTGTTTCAAATGAGAAAACTATTATTACTCAAGCAGTATTAGCTGTCAGATACAAGGTAGAAAAATGAGCTACCCACCCAGATTTTCAGTTCGGTACAGCTAATTCGACAAGTATTAAAACCAAGCAAATACTAAAAAAACCCAAGAGGAGGGTGAGGAAGCAGTCGGTCTTATCTCTTTGACCAATACAAAAGCACTGGACACCTGCTGAGCTATTCAGAGAAATAAAAGAAAAACAATAATTCTTGAACCAGATGCTGACACTGAGGATGGCTTTGCAGAACTGTAACACTTTAGAGAAACTTCTGCTTTCACCCACTGTCTTTTCTAAGAGCTTCCTTGGTCATATTTGTAAACAAGTCTTGCACCTGATTTCTATCACTGACAAGTAACTGCAACTGGTGATAAACATGTCTTCTAAGAAGTCAGAGGGATGGTAATTCTTTGAGATCCAAAAACACACAAACCAAGCCAGCAGCCTTATAAAGAAAAACTGCCAATCTTAAACATTATCAGTTGGAAGGCTCCATTCCCCTGGGGCATTATTATTATTTTTACCTGCATAGAATAGCTTTTCAATCTCTCAATCCCTCCTTCATGAGGTTGTATCTATTTTTTTTTGTAGCAGGAAAGATATTACCATTTGACACAATCTCCCAGAAATTTATTTTCAAATCTGAAAATAGAAGTCTGCTCTAAAATTGCATGCAAGAAAGCAACACAAGTAAAAATTTAAGTTCTTTGTCTATAAAACAGGTAAAGAAATAGTTTTGGTTCTTTTAAAAAAGCATGGGTTCAACAGGTGTACCAGAACAGGTAATACCTGAAGAGAGATGTGGTCTACACACATAATTCATCTTAAAAAATAAGAAACGCTGCCAAGCTGAAAAAGAAGAAAAATAATGAAAAAGAAGAAAAAATGAAGAAAAAAAAAGGAAAAGGAGAAGAAAATGAAAGAAAAAGGAAAAGCAAGGTAAACTAAATCTAAAGTACAGATAAACAATTCACCGTGCATTCTACATACAGGTCCTCTACAAAGCCAACCTTATGAAAAACAAACTGAGAAACCTAGGATTAAAAACATATCAAACAGATAACATGGTGCCACAAAAAGAGTTTCATTCCAAAAAAAGAAACCAGAACTGGAATTCACAGAGTTTAAGAGAGAATGGGCAAGAGTTATTTGAAATTTTGACTTTTTTTAGCCTGCCTAAAATGACATTTATCTGAATGACAACAATTCTTCCAACTTAATTGATTCTCCGTACATTATTTACAGGTCAAACACAGCTAGCAAAGAAACTCAAAAATACATGGGTAGCCTCTAATATCTGAGAACATGTCCTGTGTTCTTTCACAGCAGCTTTGAATTACCTTCATTAAAAAACACCCAATTTAATATCTCAGAGAGTCGTTATATACACTGTCATTGCTAGGTTCACAAGCATTTTTTAAGCTACAAAATAATCCATGCATATTAAAGGCATTTTAAAGCAATACCGTAATGAAAAGAGAAAGGGTTTAGTATTAAACTCCCTCTGGATGCAAACCGGAGAAAAGGAAACTGACAGAAAGACCAAACATTGTTTAGAACAGGCATATGACCAGAATTGCCTATGAGGGGCTCTAACTGCAGCCTCTTGATAAGGTCTTGCCTGAGGAAGCCTCTCTCTGTGAACAAGCCTGTATCATGAGCCCCATTTTGCAACCACGCAACAAAACAAACAAGGAATCCCAAACTAGATTTCAGTCTGGCTGGGAAGCAGCAGGCTGAAGGAGACAAATTCCCTGCATAAGCAGCAGCTGCTGTCTTAACGTACTATCGTAATTATCAAGCAACTTACCTAAACCCCACAAAAATAAAGTCACTTCTTTAAAGGAAGGGTGTTTCCTTGTTGGGCTAGGCTGTATTTTCCCGGACAGCCACTGAAGTCTGAAGTATCGAGCTGTCTCTTACCTGAGCTGATCATACTGTGCATTCTTTGCTGAGCCAAGAGCTGTTCGCGTCCAGAAACCCCATCTGAGGAAAAACACGATTCACTCTCGTAAATTGTCTGCAGCATATTCCAACTGGTCTGCACTTCAGCTACACAAGAGATTCATCACTGCACTTGCACATGGGTGTCGGGCACGACCCTCTGCAGTTCTACTTCCTCCAGCAAGGGTTGTAAGATAATACGCTTCACCAATTAGCAATGTTAAAGCATATGCACAAGTATCTATCGAGAGGAGAAAAAGAAAACCCAAATGCACTCGCAGCAGCCTCCACTGGCTGGAAGAGGGCCGTGAGCACACGGGGGTCTGCGAGCCGCCGAGTTTGAGCAGTTGTGTTCAAGCAGCCAGCGGCAGGTGGAAGAAGAAATGAAGCAGTATCTCTCTTCTTCAGGCTCTCTGGTGAGGCGGGAGGGACCACAGCCTCCTGCAAGCCATCAAACGGAGTAAGCCACCTTAGCAGGGGCAGGAAGTCCCCGAGGGTTGAGTCGGATTTACCCCAGCCCGGACCAGCGATGCTATTCCCGCACCCCTCTCCTCTCCCTGGCCGGCTCTCCCTCAGCTGGGCAAAGTTGGCAGGAGCAGCAGCGATAACTCATTTGCATTTGAATCAACACCCGCGTGGCCCAGCGGCGGCAGAAATAGAACAATGGCCGGCCTGAGCCAAAAATAGGTCAAGCATGGCCGAGTGATTGGAGCCTGCATTAATGCGTTTAAAAATACCACAGCAAACACAGCTGTCCAGTCGCTGTCTTTCAAACCGCTCCGCCTCGAGTGTGATTAACCCCTTCTCCCTGCACAACCCGTTTCGATGGGGAGACGCCAGGGAGGGAGGAAAGGAAGGCAGGGAGCAGGACAGAAACACCCTTCACCCGGGACTCTCTCCCTCCTCCTCCGAAGCGTATTTTGTGAACAATGAGCAAAATGCCACGGCCTCTGTATCAGCCCTAAAATACCCTGGGAGGTTTTGTTGGTGATGTGGTCTGTGCCTCGCCCACATGCAGCCATCCTGCCGTTCTATTTTTGCTGCCCGTTTCTCTGGCTACGCCACAGTTGGCTTTGGCCCTGGAGCCAGGTTGCTGCCTGCTCCCCAAGGACCTGTGGCTGCTTCGCCTTGGCAGAAGCAATCTCTGGGGCTCATGGGGTTGGGGAGGGAGCAGAAGGTGGGGGCAGATGTTAATGAGGGACTGGGTTTTGTGTGTGCACTTATAAACTGCCTTTCCCTATTTGGCAGGGTTGATACAATGCTTATAGTAAGTCACCCGTTGCGGCACAGCACGCTAGACATGCTGACCGACTGTGCGCTGTTCGGTTGACTTGTTAAAATTTGGAGAGAGGCTGAGCGGCTCACGCTTATTTTTAGAAGCATTAGGCAATTTGTGTGGCGTCTCTCAGTTTTACAAGGCGATGTGGTTTCTGAAGAGCAGCGCTTGACAGTGCATCAGACAAGAGCATGATGCGCCTCTGCATCCTGGCAGGTTTTTGTGAGGTTTATTTTTCATACTGATATTTCAGAAATCGTGTGTCTTGTTTGCTGATTAAAATACCTACCACTGAGTTAGTTTCATTTCACTATTACAGACAGCACTTTACTTCTCTGGGTCCTACTCTGCTTTTGCTAACACAGGTGACCAAAGCCTGTCATTACCTACATATATGATACGACAGCCTACCAAAATCATGAGTCTCCTTCTATGTCCCTGCTCTAGGGGAGCAACAACAGACACAGGGACACTGACTCCTCACTGTCATCAAGAAGTCAACAGAGGTGGCATCTCAGAGCTTTCCAGACATCCACCAAATTCTCAACTATCTCCAGCATTTTTTGCTCCTGAAGGCACAAGAATCTGACCGATACTTGAGGCTTGGTTCTGCCCTTTAGAAAAGGCTTGTCTGTCTGCTCTTCAACTAACCCAGATCATAGCCAAGGGCAACAACAGCTTTTGTTTTAAACTTAGCATGATTGTGTTACCAAGCAAAAGATTCGCAATAACAAAACACTGTAACGTTAGAAAACTCTATGGCACCTGGGAGGTCTGTGGCTCAAGTCTCCACCAGCATCCCAAACCCTTGCTTCTTCCATATGACAAATAACCTGGTCCTGCTCAATTAGGATCTGTTCCCCAGAGGTGCTGTTTTACCACAGAAGCTGACAAAGGGGCTCTCCCTACAGGATCTTCAAGTTAGCACATACTGCTGCTCAACATCCCTCTGTCCTTGCTTTCCCTCTTTCCCGTTTTCCCTGGGGAAGCAGCAAAGCTGTGTAGGCAGCATACACCCAGTTCTGCCAAAGGCAAGAACAGGGGCAGTTGGCAGCACAGAGACTGGCAGGGCATTACAGTGCAAGACTGGGATGAGCATCACACATACCATCACATATTGATAGCTGACAATTTGGTATCATTCACATTTTCTCTTGAGAATTTACCCAAATGTTTTGTGGGAAATACATAGTACTTTCACAGTACAGAGCAGATGATGTTTAACACAAGTGCAAGAGGGATCACCAATCGAAACAGTTATCTTCTTCTTTAATATAGAAAAGCTTTTAATAGACTCAAGTAAATAAAAAAAGTGGAATTGCTTATGCCCTTGAGCCAACCAGAACTTGACCCTGTTTAGTGATTCAGTGCATCAAAATAATCATATCACAAGGAAACACTGGAGGAATAAGTTAAAAACAGGTCAGAACATGGAAAATGGTGGAGCGTGGGATCCTGGTATTGGGTACCTGTTCATGTTTATGACTTCTTATATATGCATCTGCATTTCTAAAGATAGCATTCACAGCTCTAGCTGACTTCAAATAGTTCAGTAGCTAAATAAAAGCAAACTAATATCCAAGAGCAGACAATGTACATTCAGATATTTAGCTGCAAGCATTATTAATTTTGGCGCATGTATTTTGAGCTGACAGACTTATAAACTGCCCCGTGTTAGCTAATTCACAGACCATAATAACTACAGCATTGTACTCTACATTTTAGATCATATATAAAAATTTTATCAAAATATTTTACTTATGAAGTCAGCCACCCCAAAAGTAGGGCTTTTACAGCCCGAATTCTTCTGACTTGCTTTGATGCATTATGGGCCTATTTTGGTACATACTTAGCTTTAAAACACGTGCGTAAATCCATCCCTTTTCAACATAATATTTAAGCACATGCTCAAATTCTATTGATCGCAATAGAATTTAAGCACATAGTTAAACACTTTGCTGAGTCAGCCCAGCCTGTAACTGCATGATCACATGAGTTTAAATAGCTCCTTCAGAGTCCCACAGGGGAAGGATAAAGGGTCAATGCCTGAAGAAAATCTGGTTTTTATTTTCAAAGCTATGGATGTTATAAGGTGACATTTTCATACAGAAACATGAGGGGTTTTGTTCTGGTTTTTTCAAATGCATTTCCTAAACTTGGAGAACTTTAATGATACTGGAGGTAAGAGTAAACCGTTGAAATGATTTAGTGCTGCTGAGGTGACTCTAAATGCAATCAGCAACTTTATAGAAAATGTAAGGCACGTTAAGTAGCACTAAGATTTCATTACAGGGGTTTCACAATGTGTTTCTCTTATTTTCCTTCTGAGTTAAAAACAAATAAATGTAAAGAAATTAAATCTGGAAACCACATTAAGACTGAGAAATTAAGCATTCAAATTAGGAAGAGCTAAGTTTTCTACTGCATTATTAACTCTGCAACATTATAATTAAGTAACACTTTTATCTTTTTACTTTCCTTTTTAAGTACAAACACTATATTAGTGGTTGTTTTTAGCACATCCCATTTCTCTTTCACATCATTCTGGAGCATAGCCTTCATTAACAGTTTCAACTTTTGCAGTTTTCTTGCTTGTAAATGAATTCTTACCTAGATTTTTCTACCATATAGCTCAACTGTATCACAGAACTATGGCATATAAAAATAAAGAGATGTTCTCTAGCTTCTAGTTGTAAGCTTAAACGATTATAGCACAGTCTTACCAGTGTTCCATCCTACATTCTTTCAAACCCTTTTCCATTTTGCAAGTGAAAACAGCAAGTAATAACATGCACCAATATCAAACCATTCATGAACAAGTGGGAGCTAAATTAAGGTAACATGGGTTTTATTAAATATGGCCTATTTCAGTTCTAAAGGTTTGAGTTCTACTCTTTGCAGCTAAAGAGCTGCTTTTTTTTATATATATATCTAATCACAGGATTAAAAAAGAAGAAAAAAATTAACTATTGTATAGAGCAGATGTTTCTGAGGCCACAGTTCATTAGATAACATTAGTACCATGTAAAACCCAAACACTCAGAATAAATTACTGCAGTTTACACTAGAGGATTAACTATGTTAACAAACAGAGGACAGCTACTTCCACGGAGAAGCAGATGGTTTGGGAGAGGAAAGAAATTAGGGGAGATGCTGAAGTGGTGTGGTTCTGCTCCCTCCTGGAAATATGGGTCTATATTCCAAGCCCCCGGGAGAGTTAAAATGTTATCACTTAATCCACATCCTCGACTTGGAAAGCTGCAGTGAGGGAACGTCTCTGATTGCTTTTCTGTGTAGTAAGCCTTTGGCATTGCCTGTGCAGGAATACATATTGCTTTTTCTTTGCAGCACTGTGAAACCATATGATGGGCATTTTTCAAGTGAGAGAAGACTGCAATTCTAAATGTGTTTAAGCTCAATTCAAGCTTCAAAGGAATTTTCTGGGACAAAGAAAGGCATATCTGCAGCTTTAGGGGATTTTCTGAAAAACTATGGGAGAATAAAACTTCACAAAGTTTTGAGGATAAGGAGTGCTACACTAGTTAAGTGTATGGGTCTCTACCATCTCTCATGTAACAATATAGATAGCCTCACATCTTTCTCATGCAAATTAGCTCAGGGTTTTTGGAACTAGCTGATGACTTCTCAGTTTTTTCTCCTCAAAAATATACCTTTCTGCTCACACAAATGCACCTAGTAAAAATTAAATCCCAGATGCAGGACAGCACCTCAGTAGCACATAATTATAAGCACAAGGCTTAAGTTAAGCATGCGCTTAAAGGCTTCATAAATTCAAAGGTATTTTCCTGAATTACAAAGCTCAAATAATGAAACAAAACAAAACAAAAAAAAAGAAAACAACCCCAAACACATAGAGCTATCAAATAAATAAATACGTAACATTTAGGTTAGGCAATACATACATACTTCAGTAATTATGCTGACACTGTTACTTATCATGTTGGAACAAAAATCTGCGTATTTTGCAGCAAGGCTGAGGTAAATTGCATACAAATAACATAGCCACGTAGCCAAAAGCAACATCAGATATTGACAAATAAATGCTTCTGACCAGCAAAGCATTTTGCCTCTTTTATGCAATTAATGATGCAAGTCGAGATAAAAGCAATATGAGATTTATTGGGTCTTCCATGGTTATGCCCAGCTTTCTCAGAGAGACATTATTAGTGCATACATGCACTTTCTGCTATGTCTAGCTCCACCAGCCACACCTGAATGGACATACACGAAGGAACCATAAGAGCATATAACCTATGAGAGCTTGCAGTATATTACCTGTGACAGCTTGCAATATGTTCAACATACTTCAGGCATTTCAAGCCCTCTGCACATTTACTGAGCAGATAGCCTGTACTTCCACACAATGTTTGCACAGGATTTCCTGATGCTGGGCAATCAGGCAGACCAGATTAACGCATCTGGACACTAATTGTTCCCAGAGGACAGACTCCTACATCCCTATGGCTAGAGAACCAAGAGGAACACCATCTCTAGTTTATAATATATGCCTGGTAAGTGCTTTTTTGGATTTAAGCCAAGAAACGTAGGCCAAACTTGCTGTCTGGAGAATTGCACTGTGAAAACCAATGGCTATGCAAAAGATTTAGGACCACAGCAGAAGACATTCAACTAAATATGAGCTCCTAGGATTACACCGAGACCAAAAAAGCTAATAAAATCCTTGGATGTAGAAACAAGGTTATATCGAGTAACATTAGTGAGGTGATATGCAAATACCAAAGAGAATATTCTTGGGATACTGTAACTTCTTCTAGTATAGATACCTGAAAAAGAATGCTGAAAAACTGAAGATGGATATACATATACCACAAGCATAAAATAGGTTTGGAAAACCACTGGAAACTGGAAACTTAAAGAGCTAAGAAACTAAGTTTACTGACCAAGTTCAGGGATGGCTTAGTACTCTATACACAGGGCAAGATGCCTAGTGGTACAGTAATATGGTCATTATTTTAAGAAGCAAGGCTTTAAGAAAAATCCATCAATTAGCAAAATTTAAGCCAGAAGTGGGCACACATTTTAAATCTTTTTATCTTAACACCTTTTAATCACTGCAGCAATTTACCAATGAGTTTTACATCAATAGTGGCCATGTCTCTGGAAAGAAAGCTCTAACACTTCTACAAGGCAAACTTCAGGGAGGTTTTGTTGTACAACTCCAAGTCAGACAGGTCAGACCTGGTCATTGTAGGGGTATGTCCAAAGCTACCAAGAACTAGTAAGAATTATTGCCTTATAGAAGTAATAAGTATTAAATGATTATTTTTAGATCAGAAATAGTCGCCTTCTTTTAAATCACCCTCTCCTAAAAAGCAAAGGTGTTGGTTTCTTGTGGGGTTTTTATTATCCAAAATATGTTTATTTTCCTGTATGATTTGGTGATTTTTACAAGAGTAGCATAATGGAATGAACTGTAAACATCTTGAGAAAAAAGTCTGTATGGAAAAAAAGCAAACCATAAAGTATTTGCTTTGTTTTGCTATTCAAAGCTGCCCTTTTAAGTTAAATAGTTAGATGGCAAAAGTAGGGGCTTTCTAAATCCAGGCTTGGATTCGTGGAGGGATGAAGTGGCTTTACAGAACGTGCTACAACCACACTATAAAACAATAGTAGATTTATAGTAGATGGATACCCAAGAATATTGGAAATTTTGAAGCAAGTAAGACATTTACTGAAATATCAAACAAAATAACATAGTTAGAGAACAGCCACCGGAAGCCCCTGGAATCCTGGCCAAGAGCAGAATGTTACAGAAAGCACTAAAAAGGGCCTTCTTTAATGTGTGGGCCAAGGACAAGACCTGGCTGCATGCTGGGCCATGGGCACACACCAGTCTCTCTGACTGCGCTGCCTGCTGGGACCTCCCTCTTCCTCCAGCTCCTCTGCCCCTCACCAGGGGAGCACTCAAGCACATAGAGAAACAGCCTTACATGCACAAACATGCCTCCCAGAGCAGTAACAAATTGACCACTAGCGTGCTATGAAAAGGTCACATCTCATGCTGGTCAATAACGTTATGAAACCACACAAAACTCTCCTGGTTATCTGGGCCAGGATGGCAGCCAAGTTCAGTTCCAGTCCTCTCCTGGTTTGTTTCTTTCAAAGTGTTTCAGTGGACCCACATCCAGCTTTCATCTATCTTTCTTCTTCACCTTGAACTCTGGTAAGGAACAGACCTGCAAGCCAAAATGTTATCAGTACACCAGCTAGGGAGCTGCTCCAGTGCCAGTGAATTTGGGGCAATATTAAAAGGATGAATTGTGACTTCAGTGGGTGAACTGCCATTATTTTACCTAACTTCAGTAGAACCAGGATTTCTCCCAAGGAGAAACATGACCTTTATTTTCCTGATGGAAGTAACATCTATAGACTCCAGAAGAGGGGTGGAAAAAAAATCAAAATATAATTGAAAAGAAGGTTTCATAATTTTGAAAAGAAAATCACAACATATTTCAACTAAATATAACCGCTCCCTTTAGCTAAATAAACCATCTTGAAAATCTTAATGCAGTTACGTATTGTACCTTCATAATACATTATGATACAAAAAAGACACTAAAAGAAAGACATTGAGGTGCTGGAGCAGGTCCAGAAAAGGGCAACAAAGCTTGTGAAGGGTCTGGAGCACGAGTCTAATGAGGAATGGCTGAAAGAACTGGGGTTGTGTTCCCTTCTAGAGAAGAGAAGGCTCAGGGGGTACATTATTGCTCTCTACAACTACCTGAAAGGAGGTTGTAGTGAGGTCGGGATTGGTTTCTTCTCCTAAGTAACAAATGACAGGACAAAAGGAAATGGCCTCAAGCTGTGCCAGTGGAGATTTAGATTGAATATTAGGAAAGATTTCTTCACAGGAGGGTGACCAGGCATTGGAACAGGCTGCCCAGGGCAATGGTGGAGTACCCATCCCTGAAAGTGTTCAAAAACTGTGTAGATGAGGTCCTTAGTGACACGGTTTAGTGGTGATCTTGGGTAATGGTTGGACTTGATGATTTTAAAGGTCTTTTCCAACCTAGTTGATTCTATGATACTACTGAAATGCGTCACAAACTTAACTTTTGTAAATACTGGATTCAACTGGAACATACATTGAATCCATGCTCAGACAATACTAATCAGGTATATTTATATCTTGCAAAAGTCTGGGAAGGGAAGGCTTTTGTATTCATAGAATCATAGAATGGTTTGGGTTGGAAGAAACCTTAAAGATCATCTAGTTCCAATCCCCCTGCCATGGGCAAGGAAACCTTCACTTCAAGCCAAAGAGCTGCAGGAAAAGGGCAGTACAAAAATTAATTAAATGAAAAGTTGCAAATGCTGGAATCCCAATGCCACAAGCAGACATGACAGACTATTTTAGATGAGCTTAAGCTTCTGAGTGATCAAAATGCAGGATCAAACTCGGGATCAGAGCCTGTTCTAAAAATAACATAGTTCTATGGCAGTCATCTATGCACTTCATAATCTGTCGATTGGTAGTCAAGAAAACAGGATGTCAGGATATACGATAAAGGCAGGAAAACAAAACCCCGAAGTCAACAAATCAGAGGGTCTACACCATCACAAGTTAGGCCTTACATAAATCATCTGTCACAGATGGACTGGCCTGTGTATGTTATGATTGCGCTTAATCTCCAGCCCCTTCTCCTGCTTGTTAAAGCAGTTGCCAATTAAATAAACTGCTAAGAACATTTCCCAGAGGTCTGGAATACATTCTTTCATTGTAAATCTCACATTAGAGCAATTAAAGTGTTTGCATTAATCTAGGGAAAATTGAGTGCATTTTCAGTGGCTAATAAAATAATGCTGCACACAGACAGGCTAAGTGTCTGTTTTGTCTAAGAGTAAACAGCAACAAAAGCTAGAGTGTACAAGGTAGCAGATATCACCCATGGACTGTGTCCACAGGAATGAATAAATAAATCACAACTTAGATTACCTTAAACCTTAATTGTATTCTCCATCTCCTCTCCTTACCTCTGCCAGAATTCCAGCAAAAAGGAAAAGCTAAAAAAATGGAGACAGAAAACCTGAACAACTAAAAATTGCACATATGGCTTGCAAATGGTATATTTGCCATAAGGAAGGTTTACTTGCCATAAGGAAGCTTTCTACATCTTAGAAGATAAAGATAACTAAAGCTATGAGTCTGGTTTGTGTTACCTGATAAAGGGGAGTAGCAAAATTGGGCACCGCCTGCATTAAAAATAGATGCACTGTAATAATAAGGCTGAAAAAACCCACATAAGTAAATTACCAGTGTCGTAAAACAGGCTTTTTTGGTCAAGCTTATGTTGCTGGTTTTTTTCAGTTACCAGTAAGAATGCTTCTAAAAATAGCATCCTCATGCTTTACATTATTAATTTGCTTATCGTTCAAAACAAATCTTTGCTTTCATTTTCACATAGAAATGTGGCAATTTTACATTTAAGGAGTAATCTACTTAGAAGTAACACAGCAGAGCTGGTTTTATCTAGGCAACTTCAAAGAAAATGCTAGTGTAAGCTACCTACTCACAGCATTCTCTTCCAGTCACTATTTACAGGCATACAAACTGTATTTCTCTTAGCATCTCATGTATGTGTGTTATAGAAATAAAAACAAACAACAAAATTTCAGCTACTGGTGTCATACACTGCAGCTAAAACATTAAAGTACACATACGCTGACAGAAACAAAAACTAAAGTTGAAAACAAGCGTATCGCTTAAAACACATGGTTACTGAGTACTTTATTGACTTGTGGCCTAAATCATTACATTCACTTTTGTTCATTTAGTGTCCTCTCAGATAGAGCAGAAAGCCTCCAGCAATTCAGAGAGGCAGCATGCTATTGTGGGACACATCAGAAAATGAATGAGTCGAGAAGTTGAGCAACTAACTATATTTGCAAGGGGAAATCTCCAAGGCATACCTACCAACAAGAATTTCAGGCTAGAAATACACTAGGAATATTGCCAACAGAAATATTTTATCAGTCAGTTTTTTACAGCACTATGGCTCCCATCTCGCTTTTTGCCAAGTTATTTAGTGCTGCAGACACCAGGAACCAACAAGTTTGGTGACTGCCTTCATTTCTCACACTCTTTTTGTGGCACTCAGCTGTTTTGCGATACTTTGTCTTCTGATCCGAACACCTTAAGCTTATCACAGGATGCTAAGGGGTTTGTGTGGACTGTTGCAGTGTGAGGAGAGAAAGAAGGTAGACAGATGGTCAGTAGACCCTTAACAGCTACATAACCTCTATAGAGTGACCTGCTGCTATGGACAGCTGGGCTGAATGATCATGGTAACTCCTTTAACCATTTCTTCTCAAATGGCATTGGGAAATACTGTGTTTCTAGGCAGTACATAAATCCAAGCACAGCCATTTCTGTAGCAGAAATGTTCTTATTTAGGAGATGTGTCCTAAATAACGCCATGTCCTAGATAAGACCATGTGTACTAAACAACGCATCTATGGAATATCTATATCAAAATAGCTACTGCAGCAGTTTTGGTGCCACTGCATTGCTGTTCAGTAGAATGATGCTTGCCTGGATGGGGCGCAGGGGCTCCTCTGGCAACACTATGTTAAGGAGTTCCCTGTGTACTCCCATTCCTCTCCTGTCCTTGGCCAGCACGGCAAGGTTTTACTTGCATTTATATATTCATTCTAAAGGAAATCAGATCAGCTTCCCAATGAAGCTCAAAAAAGGTCAGGCAACAAAAGCGAGACCCAAAAAGCACCAGCAAGAAAAGCAAGACCTTTATATCCTCATGAGGTCATGTCTCATCAAACCATAAACTCAGTGGCAAGAGTTCTGAGAACTCCTGATAGCGCTACACTACCCCAGAACTCACACTCGTGGCATGGCAGGTTTTCAAAAGGACCTGCATCGTGAAAGGATTGATAGCCACTATATGGCTAAGTATATATAATTAACATAACTGACAACCCAAACTAGCCAACATCACTTAAAGACATGCACAAGTAAACAGTACATGTATTTTAAACAGTAAGGCAGAAAGAAATCTGCAGAATGACATAGATGAATGTTTTTTAAAAACTCAAGTTTCTAACAGTTTGTTGTCATGACGTTATAGATCTAAACTGCATTAGTTAAATAAACAACTAAGGTGTCCTTTGAAAAGAACAACCATATTCTTCAATTAGTTTCTATACAGCACAAACTGCATTTTCTGATGACGCAGAAAATGGAATATTGGCTTAAGTAACTTCTACAAGACTTTGGCCTGATGCCTTTACTTTTCACAAAATGTCAGCCTAAATTTAGCTACCTTAAGACTTAGACTACCTAAGAGACTCTGTTTTCTCCACATCTCTCAATGCTCATGTACAAAACTCTCTCACCAGTGTGTAATTTTCCTGGCCTAGAGGAGAGAGTAATCAGAGCATGCCATTTGCGCACTGAGGGGCAAAGGGATGTTTCCAACTCTCCTGGTGTCACAGGAGAGGCAGGTAAATAATCCATATCATTTGGCCACCCCAATCGATAAGCTTTAGATTTATTTTTATTGTCTGCACAAGAGAAAACTGATACACAGTAAGTCTTGTTATATGTTAGTTTGCTTGACAAACAGACTTGAAGAGAACTAATTTTGCCCATTGTTACAATTAATAATACAGTTTTCAAATTTGCATTTTGGAGACAAGATATGATAATATCCTATGCAATCTGAAAAGAGGATTGACTCCTTGGCCTTTTGGAAAGTACAGCATCAATACATGATTTCACATATAACAGAACAAACTAGCCTGAGCACATCTCGTGTCATTCACTGCAGAGCCAATATTCTATTTCTGACTTGCATGGATGGCCTGTTCCCCTATCTGATAAGGTAACATCCCTTTACCTGAAGCAGTGTAATTCTTCACTGGCAGAAAGATGAAGCATTCTTAGTCTCGTAGTACAATGAATGAAGTTTGCATTTCATTCCCATACAGAAAGGAAATAATCACTAGATGCATACAAAACTCCAGCTGACTTTATTTTTTGTTATTGCTTTGTTTTGTATTCCATGTAATTCATGCAATCCCATGTAATCCATGTATTCATCATGTTATTTCATAAAAGTGCCCATGAAGGATGGTTAAGAAGCCCTTAGGAAAGGAAAAAAAAAAAACAAAACAAAACCAAACAACCAAGCAACAAAATAAAACAAAAAAAAAAGCTGTCTAGTTTGCTTTTGGGAAGCTCAGTATTTAGTAGTCTTGAGCTGAAGTTACTGATTACAGATTTCTAGTGATCAGAGACCCCGTAATACTTTGCTTTCCATGTCCTCATCTATCAAATGGGAATAAACAGCAGGTTTTTTTCACATTACTGTTTAGAGGACAAATGCTTTAAGGGTGCTCAGACATCATGGAAATGGAGAGCATACACATTAGGCCAAAATATTTTTGCCAAACTACTTCTACAGTGCACAGTCAGTTGGGAACTGGTAAGATTCTGTGTCGTCCACAGTGAACTGGCAACACTCTGATTTCTATGCATGACTGTCAATGCTTTTTAAAGCCTGTATTATTTCCGATCGCTTATTATTGCCACAATAAAATTGCATGTAATTTCCCCAAACCACAATAATAGCTGTTTTTTCCTCAAAAGTTAGACACAAGCACAAAAATCCTGTGCTTTCTTTCATATTTCTAAAGCTTTTTGCATTTATGTGTGTTCCCTAAACATGTCCCCTTGAGAACACTTTATGTAGTTCTGTAAACAGAACATTGACACCTGGCAAAAAAAAAACAGCTAAAGAAAGTTTCTTATGTCTTCCTCTAGGTTCCCAGGTTTACAACTTAAGAGATATTTCCATTCACAAGGAGAAACAAGACACCTTAGCAACAGTTGTGGCAAGCAGTGGATCTCACTCATCTTGACACTAAACCTTTGCTTTTAAAGAAAAAGTTTGTCTACTTCAGCTCAAGATAATGCATTGAATAACACCCAATTAATAACCAAACACATGCCTTTGGGCAAACATTTGTGTCCTTGAATCTATTGTACATTGATGAATTACTAAGATCAACTGTAGATCTCTTTCTCCCATTCAGCTGACGCTGTGGTCATAGACACCTGCTCCCTTTATTTCATCTCTAGCACAGACCTGGCATGGTCAGTTAGTTTTCAGTTTATTTTTGGCATGAGGATATTTGAACAATGATGACCAGGAAAAACTGCTTCTGCTCTAGTAAACATTAAACTAGACAGACTTCTTCATACCCTTCCCATGGAAACCTCATTTGCAAATTGGAGTAAATATTTCTGTAGGATTTTCCTTTTCAAACTGAGCAGAATAGTCTTTGTATTGTTGTAGGGTCTGTGTTTAAAAATGTCACCCTTTCCTTCTTTGTTTACTACTCCCACCAAACACGATAGCGTATTCCAAGAGAAAATTCACAACTGATGGCCATTTTTCGTCTTTCCTTTTCTGTTGGTCTCTCTTCAGTTATTGCAGACATACAACTCTCTGCCCTGCTGTCCTCCTTTAACTCTGTCTTTCATTCACTACTGAAATGATGACTTCCTCCATGCTTTGCTCACTAAAATCTCAGACAAATCACACTCTGACCTTTATCCCATGTTAGTCTCTTGTTTGTGAAGGAGACTACAAATACCTGTCTGTTCTTCCACCAGCTGCCTTAAAACTCTCCTCCTTAGGTCAATACAAGGAATTGAGCTCCTTTGCTCAGAAAACCACTCACATTAACAGTTGATATGGTTCTTTTCTTCCATATCTGAATAGGTACAGAGATTATAAAACAGCCAAGTTATTTCCATCCAAACTGAAAAAAATTATTTGGAAGAGACCCTGTTGTTGTGATGATGAACATAATGTACCCCCTCCATCAGATAAAAGAAGAGGTTGTGGCTTCATACTGTAATTGCATTACCATTGCCGTTGCTACTTTCCTGTTTTTCCAGGAGCTTGGAGAACCTCCACACACTCACTGACAGCCTGCTTCTGCTGACATGCTCCCGGCTAAAAAAAACACCCCACAATCAATCAAAGTCATGTTTATTCCAAACCTATTAATTCAGGTTTCATTTCACAGGGTTTTAACTGCCATAATCTCTGTTGAATGTTGAATTCAAAAAGCAGATGCAAAGCACTCCTCAAAGAACAGCTCATGTCAAACATTTATCATTCTCCCATCCTTTTTGTACATAAATGCCTCTCTCTTTTACTGTTTTCTCTCTTGTATTTGCTTTCTATGGCTTCTATAGAGTGCTCCACAATCTCTCCTCCCAGAAGCTTCTGATCACTAATTCTGTTTTAATCTTCTTCTGTCTATATTTCACAACTTAAGTCTCTTACTCTTTGATCCTTTAATAAACAACATACCCTGCAATTTCTTCTCTTATTAACAGCCTGAACATTCTTCATCAAACACAATTCAGAATGTGTTCCTTACCATTTGTTTTCATATTGTACTTGCAAACTTTCATCTTTCCTCTGTCTACAGAAACGTTGCAGAAATTCTTCTCTCAACTACTGAAATTTTGCCTTTGAGACCACAAATTCAAAGAAAACTTCAAACACAGCCAATTTTCTCATGTCTCATTCAATTTTTCTGGAGAAGACAATTATAGAAGTGGTTATAGCATTCAGAAATCATCACACATCATGTTTTAAGTTTTGTTGCTGTTAACATCGTGTCTCTTTACTCCTCATTCACTAAAAGCCAGTGAAAGGGGAGAGTCCTCTCTTATTTTGCCATGTATTCAAGTAACACTTGACTTCAACACTTCCATGGTATAAATCAGTGCAATACCAAGGGATAGGCAAGTAAAAGGGGAAGCATCATTTCATTTGGATTATAAAGACTGATCATGTCAAAACTCATGTAGGAACACTGACAGCATACTATGAGGCTTAATATTCATCATTTGTAATCATCTCACAAGAGCTAGTTTTATTCTTTGTTATATGGAAAACAGAGAGATATAAAGCTCTATTTTTGTCCAACATGAAACAAAAGGTAGACTTTTTATTGCATGAGAGAAAACACAGTTTTCCCACAGTACACAGAAAGGGAGTTGCACCACAAATAGAAAAGGAGGAGGAGTGGGGAGGTGGTTGCAGAAGAGGGATAGTTACTATGGAACTTGGAAGCCTACTAGAAAAACAAACACAGAAAAATGTCAGTTTGGGAAAAACCACACTGTTTATCAGTCTGAGCCTGACCAAGATACAATGACTTAAAAGCATATTTTCAACGCCACCAAACAGGATGAGCTTGCGAAGCAAAAGCATACAGCAAAGCTTTGTGAATATGTCTAGGATCTATTAAAAAAAAAAAAAAGAGGTCCAAATTTCTGGTATTTCTCCAGCTCTCTCCTGTGCCTGGCTTAAAACATGCTTGAAGCAAGCAAATACATCTGGCATACAATAACACTGTTCATTAAGCCAATTCAGTGTTTCTTCTCACTATTGCCAGGATAGTGTCTGCAAATACACTACCACCCTTTCACTCTTTCTCTCTCTCCCCTCAGTGTGCATCATGCTGTGCAGACCACATACATTTCAGTAAGGCGCGTCCTGCCTTGACAGTCTTATGTGCTAAATCTGATAAGGATCTACTAAATCCTTACATTTTCATTTCAAAAGTGTATTTTCATGGGGTATGGGCACTTTGTATAATTTACTTTAAGGACAACACACAGGGATGATGCTACAGAAACAACTGGAGACTTTCTTTGCAAACACCTTACAGCCTTGTGCTTGCACGCACATACGACCAAATAAAGCTCACAAAATTTATCAGCTAATCATCTGCAAGACTGCACCAGTCCCGTATTAGTTAAATATTGCTAAACATCATCAAGCATTCTGGCAAACAGTAGAAAGCTCAGAAGATAAAACAGCAGCACAAAAATTTTAAAAACAGCTCATGTGAGTGACTCAGTCTGTTTTAATGATAAAACAAACCTTCTAGAAGTGACAATAACAAACGGGTGTGAGGTCTATCATTCTACCAAGGCATTCACCCCTGGTGTTTACAGGTGCTTTATACCAACTAAGCAAAAAATAGCTACAAAATTACTAGGTTATATTAAGAGAAAAGCTTAAAATAACCAGTGTGAGTTAATGTTAGAGGCATGCAATGAACTAGGTTTGGTCACACCTACAACTTATTATTGCCTTCAGCTGAGATCTCCTTTAGAAGCTTTACAAATACACTAGTAGAGCTGTTGGGAAGAGCATCACCAGTAAACATGCCATATATAAGGCCAGTTGTTTCCTTGTTTTCCATGTTTGATAAATATTAACAAATATTATGTCAATTTCCACTCCATCTTTAAGAAAATCCTGATACTTTAGTTGCAAAAGTTTTTGGATCGCTTCATATTTTCTTATTTATATAAGAGAATGAACAGTGGTCCAGCGAAATTACCTCCTCGAGATTTCCTCATCTTCGTTGCTTTTATATTAAATACCTGACTAAAGATATGACTTACTGTCCTAACCTCTTCCTCACAAACATGATCACATCATGTCACAAAAGATGGTGTCACAGCTAAAATTAGAAACAAATCTCAACTGTGATGAGTTTAACACTGAGCTTCACCTTCAGATGTTGAGAAATGCTAAGCGCCTTCCAAGAGGTACACGATTATGGATTCAAGTGTTCTCAGGATCATACAGATTTCGATAAGAAAAAAGTAAAATTAAAAAAAAAAAAACTCAAAGCAACCCCAAACAAAAAACAAAACCCAGGAAAAAAAATAGTGATAGATTTAGAATAGGTACTGCTGAGTAGAAAGTGGCAGGATTAGTGCTATCCATTCATATGTAATACTTGGGGAATGTTTTCCTAAAGATGAATGTGTTTTGAAATTTTAAAGTTCAATCCAAAATCTAAGCGAGTGGCTGACACGACTAAACCTGCCTCAAATTATATTAAGCCCTACAAGTTTGTGGGCCATTTGAACCACAGTAAAACCAACAACATTGCATATCAAAGATAAGCCTTAAATGACCTTATTTACTTCAGCATACCACCTGATCAATGAGATCATTAGCTATTTCTAAATTACCCCCAAGCACAAAAGGCAAAAAACGATGGGGTTTGGAATAAGAAAAAATAGCAAAATCAAAACTGTGAAGCTAACAAGACACTTCCTAATTCCTGCTACTTTTCAATTTATAGAGTTGCAGTTCACATTCTTTTCTGTTCCTTTCCACTTTGTCTGCAAGGCTCCCACACAGGTGTGTAACTAATCCTACTTATAAATTACTCATTGTGCTCAACACACCAGATTAAAAATTATTAGAATAAATAATCATAATGTCCTGGGTTCAGCAGCAGCAGTCAGTTTTTCTTTTTCATAGTAGCTGATGTAGCACTGTGGTTTTGATTTTCAGCTTGGTAATAGCGCTTGATAACACCGGTGTTTATAGTTATGGCTTAGAATGTTTAGGCTGGCCAAGGACTTTCTGAGCCTCATGCTCTGCCAGGGAGGAGGGGAAGCTGGGAGAAAGCAGAGACAGGGCACCTGACCCAAACTGACCAAAGAAGTATTCCATACCACAGCACATCATGTCCAGGATGTGAAATGGAGAGCAGAGATCCGGGTGTTGGGGTGCACTCAGGCTTGGTATCAGGTGATGGGGGTGCACTGCTTGGTGGGGATGGGTGAGCAACTGTATTCTCTTTCCTTGTATTTCTCTTGTCCTTCTTATTACTGGTGGTAGCAGCAGTGATTTATGTTATACCTTAGTTACTAAACTGTTCTTATCTCAACCTGTGGGATTTGCATTCTTTTGATTCTCCTCCCCATTCCCCTGGGACTGAGGAAGAAAGAGGGGGGAGTGAGTGAGAGAGCGACTGCGTGAGTTTGAGGACCTTAAACCATGCAAACGTCATGAATCAAGGAAAACTGGTATGTTACACAATTTGAATCATTAACAGGATCCATTCCTGTACAAGTTAGCTTGTCTGCAGCTATTTGGAACTCAATTTGATTTATTTCCATGTAATTTGGGAAATGTAGCAAAGATATGTGGTTTCATGTAGTATAAAATTTCTTTTGAAAACATATCACATCAGTGAATCAATTATGACAGACATTTCTGCCATGTAAGATGTACAGCATACGCTTTACTATCTCTCTTTTGAAAAAACTTGTTTGCTTCAGATCACACTGCATCAAAACCTTTGGAATGTAATTATGACAGATGTTCCGACAAAAGGCTGAACATTAGGTACCAAAAGCTCAGGATGTCTGACTTCCAAGAGGGACTATGATAGCTGCAAAAGTGTATCATACTCCTCAATAAAGTGAAGAGCTCGAGTTGCTTTTCCTGGTGAAGACAATGGGGTTTTCTGACACTGGCCCAAGCAGCTCTAGAGTCCACCCCTGCACAGCATCCTAAAGAGCATGTAGTGAAAGAAGCCAAGTGAAATATATATGTGTATATACACACATATATATAGAATCATAGAATAGTTAGGGTTGGAAAGGACCTTAAGATCATCTAGTTCCAACCCCCCTGCCAGGGGCAGCGACACCTCTCACTAAACCATGTCACCCAAGGCTATGTCCAACCCAGCACTGAACACAGCCAGTGATGGAGCATTCACAACTTCCCTGGGCAACTCGTTCCAGTGCCTCACCACCCCTGCAGTAAAGAATTTCTTTCTCATATCCAATCTAAACTTCCCCTGTTTAAGTTTGAACCCGTTACCCCTTGTCCTATCACTACAGTCCCTCAGGAAGAGTCCCTCCCCAGCATCCCTATAGGACCCCTTCAGATACTGAAAGGCTGCTATGAGGTCTCCATGCAGCCTTTTCTTCTCCAGGCTGAACAGCCCCAATTTTCTCATCCTGTCTTCATACAGGAGCTGCTTCAGTCCCCTGATCATCTTCGTGGCCCTCCTCTGGACTTGTTCCAACAGTTTCATGTCCTTTTATGTTGAGGACACCAGAACTGCACACAATACTTCAAGTGAGGTCTCACAAAAGCAGAGTAGAGGGGCAGGATCACCTCCTTCAACCTACTGGTCACATTCCTTTTGATGAAGCCCAGGATACGGTTGGCTTTTGGAGCTGAAAGCACACACTGAAGCCAGCTCATGTTCATTTTCTCATCTACCAACACCCTCAAGTCCTCCTCCGGGCTGCTCTGAATCTCTTCTCTGCCCAGCCTGTAGCTGTAGGACCTTGCACTTGGCATGGTTAAACTTCATGAGGTTGGCATCAGCCCACCTTACAAGTGTGTCCCTCTGGATGGTGTTCTTTCCCTCCAGTATATCAGCTGAACTACACAGCTTCGTGTCTATCAACTGAACCACACAGCTTGGTGTCATCGGCAAACTTGCTGAGGGCAAACTCAATCCCACTGTCCATGTCACCGACAAAGATGTTGAACAAGACCGGTCCCAACACCGATCCCTGAGGTCCCTGGAGACCAATTGTTACTGGTCTCCAGCTGGACATTGAGCCATTGAGCACAACTCCTTGCGTGCAGCAATCCAGCCAGTTCTTTATACACCGAATGGTCCATCCATCAAATTGATGTCTCTCCAACTTAGGGACAAGGATGTCATGTGGGACAGTGTCAAACGCTTTGCACGAGTCCAGGTAGATGACATCAACTGCTCTACCCCTTTCCATCAGTTCAGTAGCTCCATCATAGAAGGCCACCAGATTGATCAGGCAGGATTTCCCCCTAGTGAAGCCATGCTGGCTGTCACCAACCAGCTTGTTGTTTTTCATGTGCCTCAGCATGCCCTCCATGAGAATCTGATCCAAGATTTTGCCAGGCACAGAGGTGAAGCTGACTAATCTGTAGTTCCCTAGGTCATACATTTTCCCTGTCTTGAATATGGGGGTGATATTTCCCTTTTTCCAGTCATGGGGAACTTCACCTGACTGCCATGATTTTTCAAATATGATGGACAGTGGCTTAGTAACTTCATTTGCCAGCTCCTTCAGAACCTGTGTATGGATTTCATCAGGTCCCATGGACTTCTGTATGTCCAGTTCCTAAGATGGTCTTGAACCTGATCCTCTCCTACAGTGGGCCTAGGGTCTTCATTTTCACAGTCCCTGTGTCTGCCTTCCAAGACTTTGATGGTGTGGTCAGAGCTGTTGCTGGCATGAGGTACAGTTAAAAGATCAGTAGGCTATTTCCTTATTTTCCTTTACTTTAATGAGACATTTAGGACAACTGTTATCACAGTGAAGAGAGACAAGTGCCTGCAAGTTGGTACAATGATCACACAGATGAAGCATGAAAACTGGAAAAAACAACAAACTTACTTATCAGAATACATATTTTATATAGATATGTTCTATGAAATACATTCTCCAAATAATCTGGCTCACAGCTATGGCGAGATCTGAGCTTGCATTTAAACTACTAGGCTACTATGAAGGAAAAACCTGCAGGAGAGAAGTTTTGGTGAAGTGCTTTCTATTCCGGCTTAAAACTGTCATAGACAAGACTGTGAAATCAGAGATTTCCCTAGGCAAAGGTGTAAATTCTTCAGAATCTCCTCACCTAACCCGCAATCTGACTTGAAGGATAAAGACTTCACCTTGCTTCACTCCAATCCATAGGAAATTTCCTGCTATCACCCACAACTGAGAGGCCTCAAATATAGAGTAAATATATCTCAAATGGAAAATGGACTGACTGGGGGGAGGGAATCATTAAACAGAAAGGGAAAAAAGTTATTTACTTTCTTTGAAAGGTTATAAATTAAAATTCCGGTATCACTTAGCAATAAAGTGTGTGCAATACAAGTGGTTTTTGATTTCCCACCTGCAGATAAGAGTTGACAGCACAACTGTTGGTAGAATTACTGCTTCAATAAAAATCTGTATAAGCCTGGTTTTACCATGCTACGACATACCAAAATCCCACAAAAGACTCCATAAGCAAAGTATTTATCTGAGTAGAAAGGGCTGTTTATGTCAGGTATAATCACCTTCTTACTATAAAAAAGTGTAACACAAACATGAGGCATAATGTTCCTTTGTTATTTGAAATAAATATATTCCCAAATATGCGTTATTTTCTTAAATCATGTTTATAATCTTCTGCAGTATCACCTCAAGCAATAAAGAAATGTCAACATCTACATCAATGACTCAGAAAATACTTTTCATTATTTGGCAGAGAACTAGTACATAACTTCTGATTTCAAACTTTGTATCCCAGCTATAACCACAATCTAAAATTAACGTAATGAGTATATTCTATTCTTCTAAACTAACAGCTTTTCCATTGCTTTTGCAATTGAAACTATGCTGCTCTACAATCTAAGTTGTTTGTATTTTTTTCTTAGCCCTAATAGCAATGCAGTAACAGTCTGATTTTGCTTTAGTGGAGAAAACATACGAAGGTGTCATGTTCCTTTAGCACTCATGGTCCATATGTTTGACAGGGCTACCATGCAGGAGTGCCAGGCTGGCATTCATAAGGAGCTCAGATCTCCATTATCATGTGGCTAAAGTGATCATGCACTTACTGTAAGCTGCTAGGAGCCGTGGTACCCACTCAGTCCTTCAGCATTGAATTTCAGGCTGGCTACATGGTTGGACAGACAGATTTGTAGGCGCAATGCATGCTGGAAACCAGGGAAGTCACCTACAGACAGTGACCAAACCTCAGTACCACAGGTTCAGTACATGGGGGATGCTTGAAGCTGGGAAAAAGAGACAAAGACTTACAGCACCTGCCCAGCTGTGAAACCAGCTCTTCTTATTTTCACCATGCAGTCCCTAATTTCACAGAAGGCTGACAGTATTCCTCTACCAAGTATAAGGAAAGGATCTTTAAAGCCAAGCAGTGGATGCGCAGATTGCTCATCATTTGACCCATCTGTTGAATTTCACACCTTCTCCTATCCCTAATGGCAATATAAATCAAATACTCTAATTCTAGCATTTCTTGGACACACTGTTTATTCTCTCAGTCCTCTGTAACAAGCAGCATAGCTGCAAATGTCAGGTAGGAGCTGGTGTTATGCTGTTTTAACTGGTGTTACATTAAAAACCTATCTTTCACTGAAGTAATCTAAGAGTTCACCTCTCATAAAAATGTCCCACCGGAGATTAAACATATGATCTGTTTCATTGCAGAGAAATCCCTTACTGAAGAACACCATGTAAGGATATTATGAACTCTTAAACATAAAAAGCTGTGACATTCTCAAACATAGAAGCGTAAAGTCCAGTACAGCGCACCTTCACTAAAGTGGATGTAACTACAAACAGTAATAGTCTGACCTTACCAGCCAGGTCCTAGCTGGACTTGATCCAGCAAGACTACTGCCAAAGGCAACAAGGTAGATTCATTTTTGTCTCACTCTTCCTTTATTTACTTTCAAAGTTGTATTTAAGCTAAATGATAAGAACAGCTGAAACAGAAAAGGGACACTAAGAAGTGGTAAATTCTTAGAGATAAGATTTTGTGGAAAACCACCCAACTGAAAACACAGTACTAATGAATCTCAACTAGTAAGGAGAGCTTAAAGACACAAAGACGTCCTTCAAAAAGATGGAGTGATGCCCAGATGAAAATCATAAAGAGAAGTTAATTAAATAGAGGAACACAAGGATCCCCCATCCCACCCTGAAAAGTGTAAGGATAAGCTAGCAAATTGACTAATAATTCTGTCTTAAATCCAATATGGTGCAAAAAGACTGTCAGAGAGATTCTGTAGGCCCAGTTAATGTTCAGGATGAGATAACAGCATCCAGAGAAGATAAGGCCATTGCAGTGAGGCTAAATGAATACTTCGCATGCATAGTAAACACCAGCTCACTCAGAAACAGAGGTAAGGGGTGAAATTGTAAATCTGCAATAGTGAAGACAAGAGTTAACCACGCAGGACTGCAAAACAATTCTGAGACTGAATGGGCAATAAACCAGCAAATGAATCCAAGGAAGGTAAAGGGAAAGCTATGTGCGTTGGTACAGCAGTGCTAGCTTCACATCTAAAATGACATTTTTACTATCACAACCATTCAGGAGTGAAATCTTAGATTTGCAAATAGTTCTAAAGAAAATATCTGCTGAGTGTTCAGTAGAAGTCAGGAAAAAGAATATCACACAATCTAAAATGATACCAGGAAAGAAAGAGGGAACAAACTGAAAATATCATCATACCACTTAAAAAATCCCCAGCTTATTTTCATACCTGGAACAGCTTGGGTTCTGCCATTTCAGAAAGGATATAGTAGAATTAGGAAAGGTTCAGAGAAGAGCAGCATGGATATAATAGGAACTATAAGTTAGGACTCCAGTCCAGAGAAAAAGGGTATGATATCCTATGAAGGATATTACAGGACAGGATATTGTACGACAAAGGTTTGCAAATTCACGAGTGGTAGAGAGATGGTGGGTAGGGACCAATTGTTCAGTGTTTTTTAATACAAGAAGTAAATATAACCAAAAAGGAACTCACACAAAATAACTTGAAATGAGCAAAACAATGCAGTTTTTCACAGACTACATAATAAACCCATGGAACTCCCTAAAAAAAAAAAGATGTTAATGATCCCAAAACAAGTCCCTTGAGGAGAAATTGCTGAGGTTGTGAGATTACTGAGAGAAATATTATACAAACCCATCCCAGACATCTGTTTACAGCCAGCCCTAGAGACAACATACCTAGTTCTTCATGGTGGTCTACCACCACTGCACAGTAAGGAAACATTCTATGACACTGTAGCAGAACACTTTCCAGCACCATTTTCCAGAGTTAGATGGGTATCCTCACTCAGAACTGAACTGGGCCTTTAAAGAGATACAGACAAGGTCAACCTTGTACCTGTTAAAAGAACCTTGTTGAAACAAGAAGTGGAGTTTACTGGGATTGTATTTAGCCAAAATAAACAGAAATCTTATCCTCTTTACAATTCTCCCTTCCAGGTGGCTGCTTCAGTGCCTCAGAACAACCAAAGAAAGCAAATACACAGACAACAGATACAACACAGCCTGTTAGATATGTTCAGCCTCTCTCCATCCCGGAGGCACTTTGCAGCTCCTCCCAATAAGTACCTTACTGCATTAGACTGCCCACTCCTACATGCCATATTTCTTTGTTTCCAGGGAAGCAGCGTACTCTGGACAGGTCTACACACAGCAAATTCTAATATAACCAAGAAAACAAAGCTACAGCACATAAGAATCATTATAGCTGCAATGCCCAATCACTGCAAAAGCCAATTCATAGAAGCCCTAGCCTCACACAGAAAACAGGACTGCATGGGCAAGCCCACTCAGGCCATACAAAAAGAAGGAAGATGCTGCTTCTGCTGCTTCAAAGAAGTATCTGTTTTGATGGTCTAATATTTCCAGTGTGATAAAAAAAACAGCAAACTCTTAAAAATATAAACCAAGAAAAAAGAAAGGAATATTTTTTTCCCTGAAATTCAACTGTATTTGACATTGTTTGCTCAAACTATTTGTAAATACTTATAAATCTTCAAGAGATTCAGAACCTCAATATAATAAATCTACTAGTAATCTGAATGAAATGCCTGTCATGTCATCTTTTGCACAAGCTATGCCTTAAGACACAGTAAGCTAATATTTAACAAATTTTGCTAGGCAAGCCATCCCCATTCATTTAATAGCATCCTCAGCCAGCTAAAGGAAACATATCTCCCCATAACATTATACTAACAAACTGTGATACCATTAAAGGCCTATGCTTACGGCTTGTGAGAGACACTGAATCATGTATTTATGTTTTAGCCAGGAGAACAGTTGCCTGGTAGCAAGGATGCTCACACCTGCTACAAAATAATTACGAGGAAACCATTGAAAACCAGAGAAAAATAAAGCAAACAAACAAGCAAAACCCCCTTTGTAATCCTTTAAATGTAATTTAGGAATATGTTGGATGTCTACAGGACAGCAGTAGTTATCTCCTTACACTGAATTTCTTTGCTGTTAAGTATTAACATGCTTTCTAATGTTCTGAGGTGAGATAAGGAGGTAGGGGCACAGATTACAACAGGGAAACATTTCTCTTTATTCTGCTCAGAGTTGTATTAGTAGGTTTGGAGGAATGAATTATGCTTCATATACACTCATAAATAACCACATCTAAGAAGCATGGATGTAAATAAAACTATTCTCAAAGACTGAAGTCCACAAAACTGTGCTTAGTGCACTACTGAATCCATAGTTGAGACAAAAGTGAGTTCCACAGAATGTCCCATCAGAAGTAGCCTCCAAGCAAAACGATTACATCTGGCTGTTGTGTTTTGGCTGATGGAATTGCACCCGTCTTGTATTATTTAATACACCATAAAGGCTTATCATAGATCCCTTGTATACTATTTCTGTTTTTCTCTAAACATCCAAATTCAACAGTGAGAACTTTACGTAAGAATTTACTTTTTCATATGCATAAACATATGTGCATATATAAATAAAAATGGAATGCTTACAAAACTTACTTTTTATATGTACAAGTATTTTTATCCCACAAGGTTCAATTGAAAGCTTGAGAACGTGACATAAATCTTCAGACTAAAAAAACGAACAAAACGGAAGGCAAATATAGGACTCTCCTAAAGATACTGAACAATATGTAATTATTCAGTAAATAGCTCCTAAGTTTACTGGGTTTTGAGGACTGACTCATGACTTTTATTCTGGGTTGGCAATATAGTCTCTCTGTCTCTCATGCATTTCCTTAACAGGACTATGAAGTCAGAGCTGAGCAACGAAAAGATACTCTCATACTTTTCCAGGAATGAAGGGCGAGGGCTAGCAAAACAGGCACAATTTCCTGTCATGTAGTGCAGATTTTGCCAACAGGTAAAGCTAGGTAAATAATAAACTTTAGAAAACCCAAAACAAACCTCAGAAAAAAACCTAATCAGAAATAACAGCACAGGAACTCTGTTTTGAGTGCAAATTATTTTGACAAAACTAAATACTTTTAAATAAGAAGTCCTTGTCCTCTAAGCAGAATTTAGATAAAACCATATTGGTGAGCTTAATTACCTAGTAGCTGATTAAAAGGGACCTCCTGCTATCCGCAAGTAGATTTCAGGTCACATAGTGGAGCATCTGCCATATGAGGGGAGGTTGAGGGATCTGGGAGTGTTCAGCCTGGAGAAAAAGAAGGCTGAAGGGTGTCTCATGAATGTGCATAAATAGCTGGCAGTAAAGAAGAAGACAGCATATTCAGTGGTTCCAGGTGAAAGGACAAGAAGCAGTGAGCACAAACTGAAATACAGACCTAGAAATAAGAACAAAAAATCCCTTGCTTACTCTGAGGATTATCAAACACTGGGACAATCTGGTAAGAGAGCTTGTGGAGTCTCCATCTGTAAAGTTATTTAAAACCTGTCTGGAGACTCCTGGGCAATCTGCTGTTGCTTACAATAATTCCCCCCCCCAAAAAATGAAAGAATTCTGGAGAATTCAAAACTTGCCAAGACCAAGCCCAGCAACATCATGCATGAATGGCCTTTTGCTCTCTCCATCATTTGTGGTGCCCTACATGAGCAAGGAAACCACTTGAACGCTTTTCAGTGCAAGACTTGTGCCTTAGATCTACACTTACAAGTTCATGAGCTTTATACTTTTTTCATAAGTAATTTAAGATGGTGGGTCAAGCATAGACATATTTATTTAAGGAACATTTTTTGGTTAATTTAAACACATAGCTAATAAATTCAAGCCATGAATAGACCCCTTGCTCCAGATCTAGCCTTGGTGGTTTACTGTATTAGTGTTCCCATTGCAATCCAGCCCACTGCCTGCAGAGCTCTGCTAGTACAAGATATATCAAAGAGACCTCCAGTCAGATGCCTTTTCAGGATGTCTAAGATGCTTTTGCCTTCAGTGGAGAA
This sequence comes from Forpus xanthops, assembly GCA_032466535.1. NCBI lineage: Eukaryota > Metazoa > Chordata > Aves > Psittaciformes > Psittacidae > Forpus > Forpus xanthops. Next base: position 36,896 of record JASSUY010020132.1, read on the forward strand.
GTTGCACAAGTTTTAGCAAAGTTTTGGGCATAATAAGCCCTAGATGGAAAGGAATGAGCTACTGGCACAGATAATAAGGCCTTCGACCAGCGCAGCTACTAATAGAGCAGACATGGCTATCAGTAAATCCTAAACAACCTCAGTTGAAACTGAACAATCTCTCGGAGGCTTAAGTTCAGGCTGAGTTTAGGTTTAAAGACAAGCTTAGACACAGAGCCTTAGCACTTTAGTACAAAAGTTCCCCCATGGATCATTACTTTGCCTGAGTTGGGTTGTAAAGATGCTTTTATAAACTACGTGTGGGGATCACAGCTACATCTCTTACCTGACCAATGAAAAACTGCATAAAAACTGGAGGATAAAAGCTTGGTGCTTTTCTGAGCTGATGCTGGGAATCTGCTCTTATAACTCAAGGAACATTAACGCTCATTTACAGAAGTGGGGGCACCAATAATTTTCAAATATAAAGTGGAAATGGCTTTTGGAGAAAAAAAAAAAAAGAAGACAGCACAAAACAAAACCCAACAATTACCAATTAAATACTTTGGAAAATGTTAAAAATTGGTTTTGAACCTCTATACAATTTGAAGCTCTATGCAATTCCATTTTGGGGAGAAATAAGCTTGTTTTTAATTTACATTTCTATATAAATTTTGCATAGCAAATATTTACTACAGTCATCCTAAGAGCTGAAAATTGTATTGATTTATTTCCTTTAGATCATTGTGATATCAAGGGATAAATTATGCACTTGCTGCCAGGACTGCAAATCCAGATGAAGTCATTTTAAAGGGACACAGATGAGATGAAAGTTGGGAGAAATAAAACGCTCTGTATTGAGGTCATGCCCCTCACCTCCCTCCCCAGTGACAGAATTTACTGTGTCTAAACATGTCAGGAGCAGAGTTATGCAAGGCCCTGGCTCTGTTACACACCAGGGATCTTGACTTTGCTCCAGAGCTGCCACAACTAAAGGGCCTGGAGCTTCTCTCCATCCCCAACATAGACCTGGCAGCAGACGCATCTATTTGGATTCCACTCGCTAGGATTACAGGCTTTGGATGCCACTTGGAGTCCAACACACACACTGCAGCACCCAAGATAGCAAAGATGCCTTCATCACTGCAGCTGACCACCAGATACTGGCAGGGTTAGTACAGCCCATAGCCGATAGCCCAAGGCTAAGCCCCTTCACATTGCTTAGTAAACTCCATGCTCCAACCTCTACACTGCAGCTATGGTGGCTTCTCCAGGCGAGTGTGAGTCACCCATCCTATAGGCTGTGTGTGTGGTGGAGATCAGCAGCTTTTGGGTGAAAAAGTGCCACTTCTTGGGGCCCCAGATGCTCCCTGTTAAAGAGTTAAAGGCATCGAGCGATGAGTTCAAATGTATGACCTCACCACATGAATAAACTCATAAGACAGCACGTGTATTTTTAGGACAGAATTTTTGGAAGCCTTCAGCGTTGGTCTAATTCTATTCCAACTGATTTCAGTTCTACTATTCTAAAGAGCCTATGGTCATGCTATTATTTAAGACAACAGGAACATGGTAGAAGCTGAATACACTCTCATGCTGTGGCACTTTGATTTTTAAAAAAAATTAACTACATCATTCCAATGAAATTGGTTTCTATTTTAATAAAACCTACTTTAAGAATATTTTTTTCTCTTTAGCTTCTTTTCCTACAAAAGTATATATGAATTTGGAAGGTCATGAAGTTGTGTCAGTTTACAGAAATTTGAAACCTGCTTTAAAATACATCATATGATTAAATCAAGATAGCAGACTTCACTCTAATGAGAGTCATAAGCTCTTCAGCAGGAAAATCGGTATCTGAATTAGTATCTGATCACTCCACCTCAATCGTACAAATAAACTGAAGAAAAAGACAGAACATCAACAACTAAGTTATAAATAGCCTCTGTCTTGCCAAAACCTTTGTGGACAACAGTAAAGCATTAAATGGAAAGTAAAGTAACTTACAGTAATTAGATTTAGAATGCTACTTAAAGAAAGTTGTGACTCAACATTTGTAACTAATTTTACCTTCTGTGATTAATGAAAGCGGATTAGAGTTAAGTATGTTATCTGCTGGCTCTGACATGATTATTGTCTTACAAAAAATGCCTTATTTTGCTGCAGCTACAAATTTCTCTTTAACAGGTATGGTCAGTAACACCGCCCATATTCCATTACTCATATATTAAGCTCTCCTATAATGTGCAAGACTCTTGTGTGGAAATCAGGGTCTTTTGTTCAGTACCGAATGAGTTCTGTGAGGGACTGAGGAGCTGGGGGTTTAGAATCTATGTTCTCAGAGATAAGAGAGATTAACTATAAAATGAACTTGAACTACATGAAAGTTAAAACATTCACAGGCTTCTGTTGATCTAAGTCATTGCAAAAGACATAGGTAAACATGGTAATAGTGAAATTAGCTAGCCACAATTCCCATTTAATTTCAATTACTGCTTGACAAATTATTTGAATGCTCAAAATGAAACATGAATAAAGATTAGACATAAGAGAATGTTGAAGAGAAGAACATTTAGAGCAATGCATGTGGGATTGATGTCTACTGTCTGATGGATCTTGACAAACACCTGGCATCCCACAGTGTCTAGATAGCAATTCCCTATGGAGAACATACAACAAAGTGCCTCACAAATGGTCTCACTAACTGAATATGAACCATAAAGACAGTTATGGTAAAAGAACTACAACATGACCTGAAACATCTATTTGAATATTGTGATATTTCCAAGTAGTGCTATTCTGGAACAAATAAATGTTAGTGATGGGTATTTCAAGAGAAAATGGGCAGATTTTGCCCCTCTGAGAAATAAGAAATGAAATCTCATTGTAAATAAAGAGTGGAAAATCTATTCTTTATATTCTGCTACTACAGAATAAAAAAATAAAATACAATTTTCATATACACTTCCAAAATTCAACAAAACCCTGGTACCTTAACATTTGTCCTTGCTTGTCTGCCCAGAGTTAAGAGAGAATAGAAACACTTGAAAGAGTTTTAAAACAGACATTCTGTTCTTGAAGGACGTGGTAGCAGCTGTTCTTTTGATTAAATTTCTCACTTATACATATGTTTTTTCACTACATGGTGACTGGTGGCACATCTATTTCTTCTGATAAATACATAATCATAGGAACAACTAGGTTGGAAAAGACCTATAAGATCATCAAATCCAAATGTTACCAGAGACTGCCAAGGCCACCACTAAACCATATCACTGAGGACCTCATAAACACATTTCTTTAACACTTCCATGGACAGTGATTGTCCCACTGCCCTGGGCAGCCTGTTCCAATGCCTCACTACCCTTTGGATGAAGAAATTATTCCTAATATCCAGTCCAAACCTACCCTGGCACAGCTTGAGCCCAACATCACCAGGGATTCTCTATCATTAGAGTATGGTTAGTATTAGCAACCTCTTCCTTGTTTGTACAGCATGCACCAGATATTGTAGTCCCCTGTTTGTCCATTTAAAGTTAACAACGTATTTCCAGAGACCCTAGCAGTAGCATACAGCAATAAAAATAATTTCAACTCTTGACATAAGTGGGTGCAACTCCATTCTCTTTAACAGCACTTCCTATTTAACTGCAGCTGTTCATGGTCCCTGAAGGAATTTCATGGACAGAGTTGCTCTGGTAGCTCTTCTTAAAGTAACGGAATTTTTCAAGGACTAACTCACTAATTTTCCTGTCAAGTTGATGGATAAAGAAATTTCCTTGGGCAGGGGATGCCTGCCAGAGAAACACTGCTGCAGCCACAGATGTTGCTTTGCAAAAGGGATGACAAGATCCAGAACCATTTATATTTAGCTGGGAGGAAGCTCAATGAAAAATCAGGGGATGCATTGAGGCTGAACATTCCCATATCACCATACCCTAACATGCGTTTTTTTACCCCAGCAACAAATATTGATGTCCCTTCCAAAAAACACAATGGTTGCAGTATTGTTCCTTTCCCCCCCCCCCCGCCCCGTGTTCCTCTTTTTCATGTCTCCTCCTTTTAAGTATCAGATCACAGTACAGAAGCTGTATGTTCGCACCCAGGCCTGTGCTGTTCTTTGTACAGCTGAGAGGGTTCTCATTCAGGTGAGCACAGAGCACACTGCAAAACCAGTGGGAGAGGGAAAATACAGTTTTGCTATGTTTTACCCCAGGGCTGTGTATGGCTTATTAGTTTATGGGGCATTTTCTTTCTTACCTAGAGATTTCTACAGCTGCTTTATTGAGTGTTCTATGGGATTACACAGGGCATCTTGATCCAAGCAGAGTCTCTTAATAATGCACATGGACTACGTCAGTTTTATTATTTAGGGTTTACAGTGATGTAAATGAGAACAGAGACAGGTTTTGGCTCTTACCTACAAACATCAGAACCTTTTTTGTTTATGCCTCTTTTATGAAGCGTGTTCAAATTAGAAAGCAGGACTGTCCTCACAGATTGCTTTCCCCTGAGGCACTGATTCTAAAATCAATGACTGAATTTAAAGGAGAAAAAGACCTCTGTGATCTTTCCAGTTCCCAAATGGGCAACCTCTATCAGAGCATGTTTTATTTCAAAAAACTAAGGCCCAACAACCATGAAGGGCATGTGGGCCTTTCATAAACCCCACACACTCGTTCCACTTCAGCGAAACTTAGAGAAGTGAAACAGACTGGTTTGCAGAAGCAGAAATAAAACTTTTTTTCTTGTTATTAATTTAATGGAGAACCTGAAAACTTCACCTATTCAAAGCCTGTCTCCTCTGCCACCTGCTGGAGCCCTATATAAACCATGACGTGCTACGCTATAACATTTGAAATCTACCACAAGGAAAATATTACGATTATGTAAAATAAATTAGTTGTATAATCAGATAATCATGAATACTACTTTACTCTTATCAGGTTGACCTAGCACAGCAAGCAAGCTTTGATCTCAGTTATAGCAGTTAAGTCAGTGCCCTATAACAAATAAATAACATTTTTTCCAGGCCCTTCAATAAAAAAGCAGTGAATGTAAAAAAAAAGAGTTATTGTTCCAAACACTAGCCTTTCTCACAGTATACAGCAGTTGCACCAATATAGTTCATATAGTTACCCAAGATGTATCTGTCTGTAATGGAGCCCAGACTGTTAGGTTATTTTCCTCTGTGTTTTTAAAACAAGTGTCAAAACCATGTTTCAGAGTATGAGAGTTGCATACTCCCCATATGCCCTGCAGCCTCCTGTAAAGGACCCTGTATGTGCTGGTGTCATGTGAAAATGCATTTTAATCCATACATTTCAGGACTGATTTTACAGGCATGATGCAGATTGCAGTGAACCACAGGAGACTTCTCCTTTACCGATGGTGCCAAGTGTTACTCCTGGTTCCCAGCCAGGGCCAGTGCTGAATTGTCACTGGCAGAACTAGAAAAGGCAAAGAACTAGAAAAGGCAAAGAACAAGAAAAGGCAAAGATGGACAAAACTTCTGCAGGGGCAACTTGACCTCTGGAGTATCAGCACACCAGATCTCCCAAGGCAAAGTTGTGTGGACAAAGCCAAGACAAGGGGAGGAGATTCTCTGTCCACAACTGAGACTACTACTCCCACCACAACACAGGGAAGCTTTCTAATGCTCTTGGTCTCATCTGAGAAAAGGGGCTCCAGATTTTATTTTTACCTGAAACATTTCAGAAATGATCCCATATCAACAAAGAGATGCTTCAGCCCCTTCAGCTCTCAGGAAGTTTACCAGAGACTGATTACATCTCCAATTAAATCATGATTTTCCACATTCTGGAATAGGAACAGAGCAAGTGAAGAAGATACCATTCAGTGAAGAAGCTGCCATTTCCGATTCTTCCATGGTTCCTTTATATTATCCAATACGTGGCTCCTTATGGTTTCAAAATAATTACTTTTAACTTGGCCTTTTGCCTCCCATCATTACCAAAGCATGTGGGAGCAAAGTTGAAGGCACAACAACTAAGACAGCTCTTCTGGAGAGGAAATCTGGGCAGGGGGGAAATTATTTTGCCCATGCAAAATTCCTATCACTAACACCTCCAGTATCTTAGAATCCACATTCCCACAGTCTCAGAAGCAGGTATTAAAACTTGCCGGAGAAGATATCACTCGATCAGAGAAGTGACTTTTGCTGTTCCCACCTAATAAATCTTTTGTTGAATTATGGATGTGAGGAGCGCTATTTAAATATTGTGCAAGAAAAAATGTTTTCTGAGGACTAGTAAAAGAATTCTGTGCTGATCATATGCCAAAGTATTGGAATAGAAGGCCCTTCCAATAGACCAGAAAACCCCAGTGGTTCCTTCCAAACCTGTATTTTTCACTGTTCTTGCTATCTGAAAAAGGCCAATGCAGCCCACAGCTGACTGAGACTTTTCTTGAGTTCACTATTTGTCAAAGCCATAAATCTCTGCCAGAAATGTGAACCAGACCATGAGAATGTCTACTGGCTACTGGCTGTCACCTGGTGGAGTTGAGCAAGAGCAAATTAATGTAGTTCAGGGCTGTACCCCTGGCAGGGTCTAGGAAGCATAAAGCCCATGTATTGTGCCAGACAGCATTTTTCTTTTCCGAGTTCAGCATTATACATGCTCAGCTCAGAGACTGTCATCTGCAGGAATGCTTCCTTGGCTTTTTACAGGTTTAGGAAGCTTACTGTGAATGAGGAAACAAGCTGCAAGTAAAGAAAGTCTTCCTCTTGATTGCACAGGCTGCTGACACAGGCTGATGCACAATTCCTAATACCTGAATTCTCTCTCTCCTTGCCCTAGCATAGAGCTCCAGTGTGCCCATGAGCAGCTAAGTGATTGACCAGTGATTCCTGTAGTCACCGGGAAGATGTGAGCTATGGGTCAGCACCCCACAGCTTTCACATGAGACATTTTCCCCTTTGCATAAGAGACTAAAGACACATTCTCACTGTTCATTTGGTCCAAGCTTATGCCTGGGGCTTGGTGTGCCTCTCCTATGCTGTTCATGTGAAGCCATTTGGTCAACTGGAGCAGGCTGTGAGAATTTTCCTATAGAGGGCAAAGGAAACTAAATTAGTTGTCTATTCCCTTTACACTGGCATAACACCAAGCGCAGTGAAAATCTTATGGGATGTGTAATAGTCTCCAGCTAAGAGGTGATAATCAACATTCCAGCTCTCCTCCCTGCTGCCAGCTGTCTCACAGGTTGTGGCACCACCAGCAACTCACCTCTACCCTAACACAGACAGGATGCTTACCCTTAGAAGAAACTAAAGGTGGTTTAAGCTAGATGTTTGTACAACCATTAACACACAGCAAGAAGGGAGTAACTAGCAGCACTGCCTCTGAGCTGTTAATTGTGGTTTGCATTGGGTTTGTTATTCGCTGTTGCTTACTGTAATGGAGCTCATGTTTCTCCAGGAAAACTGCCACTCTGTTACGTGACACATCGCCCTTTTCCCATGGCCAAGCTTTGAAAGAACAATAATTTCTTCTCAGCTGTGTGAAGCACAGAGCCTGGACATCTACCTCAGCAACACGTATCCCCAGTAGGTGAAGGGAGGCTCTTGAATCCCCAAGGTGCTAATACAGCAGAGAGGAACAGGATTTTGCACATACTTCTGTCCTCAGGATTTCTTACTGGATAGCTGGAAGCAGCCCACCACAGAGCTGCGGTTCATTGTTGGTTTTCAGCTGAGTTATATTTGCAATTGAAGTTGAATGGATCTTACCTGATACCCAGCAATGATACTGCTAAGCACTTTGACAAACAGAATTTTTAAAGTTGGGTAGCTATATTGCTATTTGAGATAACCGCTAAGGATATGTCTAAACAGCAGAATGCTCTGCAAGTCACAGATATCCTTTCTTAATATAGCACAACCACAGTGCTTCGCTCAGGCTAATTTAGGAAGCACAATGTAGAACATCTCATTATGCAGCTTCTGGTAGACTACCTAGCTCAACCAGAACTAGCTGAAGTACCAGAGCACAGCAGTGTTCTGAGTTGTGCTGTCTAGCTACAAAATAAAAATAACACCATCTTATCTCTTAAGGCCATTATGATACAAAAAAAAATAAATAAATCTGTGAAACACTTGGATAAAACAGTCAATAACCACTATCAAAAATCCTACAGGACACAAAAAATTCTGTCCCCAGAGCAGGGTTGAATGGCAGGTAGAAAATAAAGATAGAGCTTTACTGAAAAGAGAAAGAATAAGGCATCTTTAAAGAGAAACCTATGCAGCTATCAAAGAATACCAAACAAGCCAGATTCTGATGGGGAAGAAACCAAATCATTCTAATGAAAGTGAAACGGCTATGCATAAGAGGAAAGGAAGAAAATTAGGGGTATACAGACAACCTGTTTGCAGTTTAACTGTACTGGTTTAGCATTCCACTATTTTACCTTTCTATCTCCTTTTTTTGCCTAATTTCACATTGGTGTCTCACACACTTTAAATACAGAAATATAGGTAAATATGTTTTCTAATTAAAAATATTCCTTTCTACCTGATCAGAAAACAGATTTTATAGTGAACTATTTTTTTAAAAAATCTATTTTGATATACCAGGTTACTAAATTCAAGCTAAAAAAGAAATCCATATTTTCTTTGTTGAGATATTATAGTCCTACTTATATGCAGGAGTAAGGCTTTATTTCTCTACAACATGACATCTGGTTCTGCAATGGTTATTTATAGCAAGGAAGCACAAACATCCCTCCCACTTCCCCCAGTATAAGGGTCACAGAGCCCTCACCTGGTACTAGATTTAACATAATAGGTGATAACACGGAAGTAAAAATAATTTGACACTATTCCCTTCAAAGTCAATTACTACTTTAAACAGAAGGATGATCTGTTCTTAATTACAGAAGATTTAAATACAACAGAATACAGACATATGCACAAGTACATTCCAACAGACAACTGTATACGTACACACGCACATATGCGCTTACACATTCCTTACAAAAGGTTATTTTGATCAGAAACGCACATGAAGGCAAACACCAGCTTTAATTAAAGTCAGCTCAGTAAACCTGATACTGGATTTCCAGTTCTAAATGGAGGTTTACAGGGCTCCAGTGGTACAGATCCTCAGTAAAGCCCTCTGCTAGACCATTATCCTCAGCCCAGCATGCGTCATCAGGTGCCCCTGCCTATTTTAGCCTTATTAATGTGTTTAGGCACACATCAGTACATTAGCACAAATAGGTCTAAGGTTTCAGTCATTTCCATCACAATAAATTTACCTCTCACATTCCAGAAAAATAACTACTGCAAACCAACCCTGGAGTTTCCCAAGCAAGCTGCTCCAGATATACAGCAGATTTCATAATAACATACTGCATCTCAGCAAGTTTATACAGCAAACAGAATGAGGTTTTCAGTCAACATCCATAGACCAATTCAACCACTTTGGTTTTGAATTACAGGACACCTGCTTTGGAGACTGGGGACACTTCACCCTCCCAAAGATAAAGAAGTTAAAAATAAATATTTCCTTTTCAAGTGTCCTATACATCAGTAACCAGAACAAAACTTACTTGGGCTACACTCCAAACGCTAATTTTTAAATGAGTAAAATAGAGGAATGGAATAAAAGTAAGGTAGATACCAATCAAGTCTGAACACATTAATTTTCACACAATCTGTCTCAGAGCTACTGTCAAGGAATTTTACTTGGTTATCCCTCTCAGACTTCCTAGATGGACAACAACTTGATTAAGAAATTGCTTAAATCTTTTAATAGCCACAAGAAAATCAAGACTTAAAAATCAAAACCGACAGGAAGAAGAAACCATGATAGCCCAATGCATGTGTGCTGCAATTCTGTAGGTAACCAGAGGTAGCTGATTTAGAGTATCCATACCTGGTAGGCTCTATTTTAAACACTGTATAATACAGCATTAAAGTCACTGATTTAGGTACTGATCAGAAACAAGTTGTAAATCTACCCAGGTTTAAATGGCTGATTAGTCACTGAGCTAATCAGCTTGAGTGCTTTTTAAGACCTCTATTATAGGCAATAGCATGTAGTGATCTTCACCACTTGCCAAAACGAATGTCACCAATATGGTTAGAGATGCTGGTGCATCCCACTGTTAGGACAGGCAGAGAAAATGCTCCTAGAGGCCTTTTTTCATCTTCTTCTATACTTCCATTGTCATAATCAAGCAATCATTTTTTGTGTAATCAAAGCAAAAAGAAATCTGCCAGTGAGCATTCTCGTTAACCTGGGAAAAAGGAAGCTTTGTTGATGCTAATTTGCCTTCCTTATTATCAACTAATCAAGCAAAACTTGGTTGAACAGAACATGTGGAATTTATTCAGTCTTGGTTTGTCTTGGTTTAGCTTTCTATCAGAAAACCTGTCTTTTTAATGCAGACATGTGTATATATGTGTATATTTTCTTTTTTTTTTTTTTCACCAAGAGCTATGATAATCATCCTGGTATGATTTGCGAAACACAGGGAAGCACAACCAATCAGACTACCAGTTAGCCATGAAAATGAAAACCATCTGCAGAGAAGGTTATTCCAGTGAGGCCTGCTGAACCTGAAAACAAGGGTTGTGAGTTTAGGATGGTAGGAAACCCGTCACAAAGGTATTTGTTTGAGTTTCTACTTGCAGCACAAGTTACAACTTGTGGCATAAATTCCAGCAGCTTACTCTGTATGACGTTAAATGATGTTTTATTTACTTGACAGAAAAGAACCCTTCAGGTTCATGGGTAATTATTTATATTTTAGCTCATGTCCATATTTTCACACTATCCCCCTAAGAGCTGGTAATAGAAATTAAAATCCTTAAAAGCTTTTTAACATATTCTGGGATGTGAAGCTATATTTAAAAATAAAATACTGCATATTGACTGTAGTCTGACTGTTCTAGACTGTACTGCTCCACATAGTGATAGGTGCTATACCTTTCACACATAAAAGGCCAGATCCTAAATCTAAAGATGGGTAAAGAGAAGGACTTAAATCACATATGGGTAGAGTCACTTTTTCAAGGCCACTTAGGAAAAAAGGAGGAAATGTGAATGAAATCAGGTAATTCTGATTTCCAGTCTCCTGTTCTAATCACTGGATAATAGCATTGTCCCTAGCTCCCTTTCAGAAAGCTACCCACAGAACATATCCTATGCATAATTAGCTGAAACAACAGTTAGAATCTTGAAGGATCATTAAGGAATACGTGAGTAATAGCACAGAATAACAAAATGGAAAATAAGCAGTGCTATTTTACATATGCCTCCAATGTATTTGCAACTTTAAAATTTCATTAGTACTTGATCAAAAGTCCATTCTTATGGTAAGAACTCAAAGTGAGTACAAATCTAAGTATTCATGAGGAAGCTGTGAATCTTCTGCCAGTTGAGCTCTGCCATTTTATGAACTCAGAGAATAATACTCAACAAAGCATTGAGGCAGGAGAAAGGAACAATAACTAAAATGGTGCTCTAGCTACAGTTAAAGCTCAGAAGCATTGTTGGAGCGTTCGATAGTTCAGATGAATGTAAATACGCTATTTACTGCTGTGAAGTTGTCAAGAAGAAATGTTGTGAACATTTAATTAATAGCAAGAATCCAGAGAATCTAAGACATTAATTTTAAATATTCAATTACCTATTGAACAAAACTCTATTAGGATGCTGCCGTGAGTGTAGTGGCTGCTTGTTAACTCTCCCGCATGGCAATAAAACTTGGGCAATGAATGTAATTGTACTAGGGATCAAAGAGCTGAGCTCCTACTGAGAAGCAAGTGTATACACCATCAATATTTCATCATTCAGAGTCACTTTCCCTCCTCTACCTAATATGAAAGCTATAAAAACAAAACAAAACCCCCCTCAAACTGGTATTGTTAAAGCCAAAAACTAATTAGTCATTGCTTCCCAAAGTGTTATGTGAAAAGTCTCTAGTAATAATGGGCTGCATTCTCAAATTTTATAGGTTTATTGAGTCTAGCGTTCTCTGGTATTTCCTGTTTCCCTTGCTAGGGAAGATTGAGTTGAGTTTACAAGTCATCCTGAGTAACACACGAACTTTTCAATAAAGGCAATAATTTGTAGATTCATAAAGCATACGCTTGAAGTAAAGACAAGGGTTACAAAGAAAGGCAGCAGCAAGACTTTTTCTACTGTTTTCAGAACTAAAACCCCCAGCATCTTAAACTTTTAAGTAGCAAATGATTTGCCTTTTGGTAGGGTCTGACGATGCACTTTTATTTTTCTAGTTAAAATATCTGAGCTTGAAAGCAGTAATATATAAGATTCCAGTGGGAAACAAAACCCCCAAACATCCATTTAAGTCTAAAATACTATTTCTGTATGTTAATGCATACATAGCATAACAGTCATAGGCTGCTTACAATACGGGGAACAATGGACAGCTTTCTCTCTCTTCCCTTGTGAGACATTTCAGCAGAAGATCTCAAAACACAACATCTAAAAAGACTTCAGCATAATCATTGAAACACTTACATATGTGAATTTTCCAAGCTATGAGCATCTGAACAGTGCTCCCAACAATTAATGGCAAGGAATCCCTTTCCTGGTTACTCTACCTACTATGAAAACAGGGTTAAACATCATGACTCTTGATCAAAGTCCCAAGATGATGATTCAGACCCCTGGCCCCATTACATTTAATGGGAGTTCTGCCATTGACTTTATTATGTCAGGATTTCAACTCCTGAGACCATTTAATTGTCCCAGATATTTATCACCTTGTTTCTCTTTTACAGCACAGCTAAAAGCATGTCCAGAAGAACTGTAGCCATAATGCAGTGACCAAACACTGCTTTAGGGAGGACTTAAAAGAGAAAAAACACCATCTCCAAGAAAAAAGTTGCTAAATCATCCCCTGAATTTATGCACAATCCCAAGTCATATTTACTTATGACATCTAATAGTACCAGAGCCCAAGTGTGCATTGCTGCATTTTAGTTTACTTGCATTTTGAACAGCCATTTTGAAAATACACTGGTCAAGAAAATGCTCTTTCAACAAACAAGATACATTAAAGCTCTTTTTATATCCATGTGCAGGTGTATCTGCCACCTTTCCAGTACTGTTCTGCTTTTTATGACATTTGCAAAACCTCCAGATTCCTCCAGGACTGTGTTCAAGGAGAAAATGCCTTTGATTTACTTAATAAAGAAAATAGATGCATCTATGTCTTTAACTATCATCCATATAGTAAAACTGATAAAAATCATAGTATTAATAACCACAATTACTCTTTTTTTTTTCCTTCTCAATCTTGTCTATTCAACTCACATTGCCGTAAGTCTAAACCCAGCCCCATTGAAGTCTAGCAGGTTCTACTGCATCTTATTGCAGTGTGATAGCAGTAACAGGATTGGTACTGAAGAAAAAAAGATAAAAATAAGAGACAGAAAGCAGGGCAGCTGGGCTGATTGAAACCCCAAAAGACATCTCTTAGCAAGCCAGAAATTCAGGCTGCATGTTTTATATTTCTACGAAATGTTTTTGTATTTGCTATTAAACTGCAAAAAAAGTACCTGGAGATGTAGTAAACTTGTAAGGCTTTGGTTAAAACCAGGTTTTCTGCACTAAACCTCTGCACTGCAAAGATGTCTTTAGCCTCAGAACTTTGAGCTCCACTGATATTTAACAAACTAACATTTTAACAAACTAAGCATCTGAACATGCTTAGTCTCATCATATTATATATAATGTGTTTTACATACACAACACTTCAGCAAATTCATAAAAGCAAGAGCTCTAAATTTGTCTCTAGCTGATGTTAATTTCTTAAGAAATGTACACATCTGCATGCAAATGAGGGACAACAGTTGAGCTCCTCACATCTTGTGCGTGGTCCTGCAAACAGCAGTTCCCACAGATGAAGAAGCACTTGGTGCCTCAGCTCCTAATCAGAGCTGCCTCCATTTGGTGATCTGGCACAATACGTGCAATCTTGTAATAGGTGTCAAAAAGTCAGAAAGTCATATAACGTCTATGCTTTCTTTTTAGCATACAGAGCCTCTGGGTTTTAAATGTTCATAAAAAGTATCAAAATATTTCTAGAAATGAAATGCAAGATACCTGTTTTGAGTAAACTGCTGTGTTCTGAGATAACTATATTGTAAAACCAAAAATGAGTATTAATAAAAATGTTCCAGCGCCTTAAATCTGTTGTAATTTAGTAATTACTGTACACCCACCCAGGAGTCCTGAAGTATAAAGTTACTTCTGACTTTATACTGAAGTATTTCTAGCAGCAAATCTTCACTGCAGACCATTTACTTGACCTCTTTCTAGCACAGATCATGTTATAATAGTGAAATTCTTTACGCTCCTAAAAATAGCAATGCAGAGATTCTGAAATGATTAATGACAGTAAGGACTGTTGAGCTTGATGTAGAAAAATAAAATAGGGTATACAACCATCCATCTACTGAAAGCAGCAAGATTATTTTTGCTGTTCTGGGGTGAGCATATTAAATTTCGTAAGTGCTCTTCTCTTCCAAGATTGTCAGAATGTCAGCGGCTTTACCCAACATTTGTTCTATCGTTTAATAACTGCCTAAAGGTACAACAATACAGGCAGCAATTGAAGGGTGGTTTTCTAAAGATATAAATAGGAATGCTAGACATGAGTTCAGTATGAAAATCTTGAGACTCCCCAGACTCCGGAACTGAAACCTCCATCACAGCCCTGTCCTTGCAAAGCATCCTTCAAAGCGCTCCCTAATGAACACACCTAACATGTAGAGATTTTGTGCTTCTCCTTCACAGAAAACAGTCCTTTCTGCTTGAAAAACCTTATTCAGGACCTAGCACTGCTACAGTGTATGTGTGGAATTTACTTACTTTCTTTATAGAATTGCCAGTATTTATTAATGAATTGCCTGTAATTAAAACACTGATCTCTAGTTGGTGTCTGAGTATCTCTCGTGCTGGTAACAAAGAACCACATAACGTCAGAAAATTAAGGGGAAGAAAGAATATCATAGGACAATTATAGTGATGATACCAGTGAATTATACAAACAATTTGTATTTCAAAAGGGTGGTCGTAAAGCTGACTGCATGCTTTCATAAGTTAGCAGCAAGGCAGCTCGGGTGAGCACTCTTCAGAGTGTGATCCAGACTGCCAATTTAGATTGAGTAATGAAGGTAAAAATAGCGGACTATCCTGAAGCAGATGCCTAATTTTTAGATGGATAAAATGATGTGAGAATAACTGTGCTCTGTGCATCTTAATACCACTTTTTTCACTAATTTTTCTGACTCAGGAGACACTGTCCAGGCATATGCTGCTTTCTAACCACATTGAAAACAAAACTGACAGTGTTTAAACTGTTACATGTGATGAATGCATTTTCAAATCATTCAGACTGAACCTACCTCAGTGACACGAGCTGAAAGTCAGCTGTGTCTTAGGTTTCTACTTTATAGAATCATAGAATCGTAGAATAGTTAGGGTTGGAAAGGACCTTAAGGTCATCTAGTTCCAACCCCCCTGCTATGGGCAGGGACACCTCACACTAAACCATTTCACCCAAGGCTATGTCCAACCCAAACTTGAAAACCACCAGCAATGGAGCATTCACAACTTCCCTGGGAAACCCATTCCAGTGCCTCACCACCCTTACAGTAAAGAATTT
>JASSUY010020133.1:0-24054 GCA_032466535.1 Forpus xanthops
ACCTGTGGGAGTTGCATTCTTTTAATTCTCCTTCCCATCTCCCCGGGACTGGGGAAGAAAGAGGGGGAAGTGAGTGACAGAGCGATTGCGTGAGTTTGAGAGCCTCAAACCATGACACATGGTTAAACTTCATGAGGTTGGCATCAGCCCACATCACAAACATGTCGAGGTCCCTCTGGATGGCTTTCCTTCCCTCCAGCATATCAACCAAACCACACAGCTTGGTGTCATTGGCAAAGTTTCTCAATCCCACTGTTAATGTCACCAACAAAGATGTTGAACAAGACTGGTCCCAGCACCGATCCCTGAGGGATGCCACTTGTAACTGGTCTCCAGCTGACATTAAGTCATTGACCACAACTCTTTGCATGTGGCCATCCAGCCACTTTATCCGCTGAGTGGTCTACCTATCAAATTGATAACTCTCCAACTTAGAGACAAGGATGTCATGTGAGACAGTGTCAAATGCTTTGCCCAAGTCCAGGTAGATTACATCAATTGCTCTACCCTTGTCCCTCAGTTCTATAGTCCCATCATAGAAGGCCATCAGATTTGACAGGCAGGATTTCCAGTTAGTGAAGCCATGCTGGCTGTCACCAAACACCGTGTTATTTTTCATGTGCCTTAGCATGTCTTACAGGAGAATCCACTCCAGGATTTTGCCAGGCACAGAGGTGAGACTGTCTGGTCTGTAGTTCCTTGACTCATCCATTTTCCAGTCCAGTTATCCAGTTAAATTATGTGAAAATTAAGAAAGAGGAAGCTGAGTTATTTTTCTTATGCTGTTGATGAATATTTTAAATCTCATTGAACTGGAGCATCATAAAATCATTAACAATCTGAAGGAATTAATGACCAATTAGCTGTTAACAATAGCCTTCTAACAGACAGCTACTGGGAAAACAGTTTGACAGCAGTAGTAAGTCATTTTCTCTATACCTCAGCATTTAGAGATGAAGTTCAAAGTATGTATTTGGAAAACAACAACTGGGAGATTTGGGGGAACAATTCTTAACAGAGCAGTTTAGACTGTTGTCATATTTTTTCTTAGGGCAATTGTTCTGGCAAATGCTGGCAAGGAATTTTGTAACTAATCAGTAAATCTAATAACCAAAGAAAGCTGTACTTACTGAAATTGAAGAGGAAGTCTCACTTTTAGGATTTTTGTATTTTTTGAGTTAAAAAAATGCTGACTTTATAACAGCAAAGGCCCTTTTCAATTCTCAAGAAAATACATTAAAAGCAAAACACAGGGCTATATTGAAGTATAATGGGCCAATTCCCTATGCCAGTAATAAAAACTGTAAATAAAAAGATACTAAGTGTGCCTACAGAATCACAGAATTATAAAATCATAGAATGGTTAGAGTTGGAAAGGACCTTAAGATTATCAGTTCCAAGCGCCCTGCCATCTGAATGTTTAGAGTGCAGACACGAGTGTGCTTATATTTTTTTTTTTTTTAAATGTCATCACTAAACTGAAGAGAGGAAAATTTCAAATGAGATATGGATGTAGTAAAGAAACTCTCACAGGGGAAATGATGGGACATACGGGTGATTGCTTAAAACGTAGGTAGTGTTGTGTTTTTATTTAACAAACAAGAGGTAGTTAGCAGGAGTTACCTCCCATGAGAGCACCTGCAAGAGATACATTTCTGGAAAAGTCAAAAGGAAACTTTTCAGTGAGAGAGTGGAAATAGTGAAAAGAAAGTGTTATACTATTGCCTTTTCTCCTCCAGATCATTTTTGAGCAATTAAGGATGAGTACTGACTATTGAACCAGCAAGATGCTCAGTCATCTGTACAGTCGTAGAAACAACAAATCAACTATGACAGTTACAACAACTATTTCAGTATAATTTTAATTGTTCTCATAATAGTTTTCATGCAGCATACCTGCCAGATTGTTGAGTAATCAGCCATTGGCTCAAGTTTCAAGAATAATTTTAGAAAACTAAATGTAAACCACAAATTTACATACATATATGCATATACACATGCAGACATGTTCAGTGCTCAGTGTATTAAAAATTGACATAAATGTGACATTTGATCAAGGAAAGACTCTCAAATTACCAGCTAAACTATCTTCATAGTTGTTGTATATACACCTTATGCTTGTGCCCTACAGGAGTTTATCTATTCTTTTTATATATGTACATATATGTACAGAAACACTTCATTGGTGTATATATAGCAATTTATCCTGTATGTGCAAAACAACATGCATTTTATCTGTAACCTGAAGTTATACCCATAATTTTATATCACGTAGGAAGACCAGGAGTATCTCTGAATTCTTTTCTTGTACAGATTAAAGCCTGGAAATTTTTTTTTTACAACTCAGTAGTAAGTTATGTAGTAAAAATTATATGATTTTAGAAAGACCTGTTAAAAAACTGTATTGCTGCTGTTATCCCTAGCAAGGGTTCTTTTGGCAAATATTAAGACTGTATACTGAATAAATGATCCTAATCATTCCTACTCAATATTTTAGGCAAAGTATTGAGAAGTTAATTTTGGCTCAACTTTTAAGAGCAATTATAAAAATCTGAAAATGAGCAGGCTTTCACAGATTACTTAGCAAGCCACCAGCTGACTTGTAGCTAAAAATATTTAGCAGCTTGTAAGGTGACAAAGCATGCAGAGACTAAGGATCTACAAAATGACTGTTGTTAGACCTGGCAAGATCCAATTCAGAGCATGGCAGATATGAGCGACATTCCCCTTGTCTTCCTGTAACAGCTGGAGAAGTTGTAGCAAACCCTAAGGTCTGTTCTGCCAGACCTGCTCTGTTCTCCCAGACCTGCTCTGTTCATATCCACTAACTACACCTTTATTTGGACTTTCATTTCTCCTACAGCTCATTTGTGTAAGCACTTTCACTACTGTTCTGCAACTTAAAATGGAGTATGAAAATGCCTTAGGTAGACAGATGCCTTCCTTGTCATTGCTTCACTTGTGAAATGCACAGTTCTAAAGAGAAAGACATAAAACCAGCCATAATGCAAAAACAAAATTACTAGCATTTGCTGGGATAACCCAGCTAAGATACAGTAAGTGAGCATCTGAAATATTCCATAAAATCAAAATTTATAATATTCCTTATATTTCAACTGTCAGTTTAATTCTGAAGTTTCATTAAACATTGAAGTGAGTATACATAACATCATTATATGCCATATAATTTCAAGCTTTAAAAACTCAGAAGGATGATTTCTATCTGCCGTAATCAAAGTAATTGTAGGATATAGATTGGATCTGAGGAAGAAATTCTTTAGTGTAAGGGTGGTGAGGCACTGGAATGAGTTGCCCAGGGAAGTTGTGAATGCTCTATCGCTGGCAGTGTTCAAGGCCGGGCTGGACATAGCCTTGGGTGGCATGGTTTAGAGGGAGGTGTCCCTGCCCAGAGCAGGGGGGTTGGAACTAGATGATCTTCAGTCCTTTCCAACCCTAACTATTCTATGATTCTATGATTCTATATCATGGCAACAAGGCATTTAGCATAGATTTTTTTTTTTAACCTAGATTTTGTATAGCTGTCTTTAAAATGGACTCTGTAGAGTGAACTATGAACATTTCTTAAGCAACTTTGATATAAAAGAAAATACAAAGAAATAATTCTATTACAGCAATATGCAATCAAAGCATAAGGAAGGATTGCAAAATGCTGTGATATTTCTTGACTTATGAATGCTGTTTTTTTTTTCCCTAGCAATGACAACATCCTTTGAAATGTCTACAGTCTGTGGATAAACAGTTCCTCTCAGGTGGGCAGCAAAAACAGCGTGGATATTCTCATTTCACTGAAATTAGGCTATATTTTCAGACATTTTTTGTAGAATCCACATAGCATTTGCCAGGTGAATTAAACTGTGTTTCCATTAAGTTGTTGGGTTTTCTTGTTTTATATAAGCTTCTTCATCTGCAAGATGCCCTCCAAAGCTTCTCAGATTTCATTGTTAAACATTTTGACAACTTCTATCAATATTCAGTGTACACTGCAGATTCAGTTTACCCTGCAGATAAAATCTTTCAGTGCAGATGTTTTAATTGACTACGTTCGCTTTCCTCTAATGGAAGCTGAATTTTTTTAATAAAATTCCTTAATTTTTTTTTTCCTGTTATTTTTCTGAATCTAGATTCAGCTGTGTATTGTGCTCTACTTGTGTGTAGATTTTATTATCCACTCTGTATGGATTTTGTTGGTTTTTTTTACAGGCGTCTGAAACTATAATCCTTATATAGATATATGTAAATGTGACAAATGATGGTGGTTCACCAGACCTAGGAAGCATTGTTTCTTTCTGTGTCATTCTCTTCAGTTCAACAGGAGAACACTTCAGTCCAGCAGATAAACTCAACTCATCACAAGACACTGCATGCTTTTTTTATCCAGACTACTCAAGCAGAGAAATTTAAATGTGAGGAGACCTCACAATGATCAACTTGGGACAAAGTGAAATGTTTGTGATTGCTCATCTTGCCCCCGTTTGTTTTGCTAGCACTAAAAATCATTTCCTGTGATTAGTATTTGCTATGTGCCTTAGGCAGTGAAGGAACATATAAAGATGTTCAGTTTCTGGTGCTATTGTCTAGCGAGGGAAGAAAAATAAGCTTCTCACGCTTGCTGCTGGGAGTAGAGAACAAGTGTGGGACAGTGTACTACCTTCACAGCATGCCCACTAAGGTTAGACTGGCACAGTTATCCAGGAGGACAGTGGGCAATAACCAGATAGTCACCCAAACTGTTTTCTGCCTCATCGGATGTTTCTGCAGGCAGCACAAAACGATGTTTTAGTCCTCCATCTGGGTTCATTCATCTTAGTTTTTGCACTGATTTTGCTCCATATGGTCTCTTCTCTAAGCATTGAGGAAAAAAATTGCTGGAATACTCCACAAGGTTCATTAACTGGATACCATAAGGTTAAGTTTCTTACTACATTTATTGCTATTGTTACTATAATTTTTTAGTGCGCCATTACTATTAATTGCTGTAGTGGAAATTTTTCAGCCAGGAGGAGAATTAAATTTCCAATTATTTGCTGATTAAAGTAAATTCTTTCCAAAATAACTCAGCTGCAAGGTTCAGCCATTCAGAAACCTCTCTATGAAAATATCAGTGTCAATTTACAGTATATGCACATCCTTAAAGAAACATTTGCTGGATTTTATGTTTCTAATAAAATCCAGAAATACAAGAATACAATAAATACAGGAGTTCCCTAAATTCAAAGGTGGTTCCATTTTTCATTTTAGAATTCTGGAATTTCAAAATTTAAATATGAGCTGAAAGATAAAAATTCTGTTAAGGAAAATAAAAATAAAATTCTTTGGATTATTTTTGTATGATAATTTAACCTCAACCAGCATGAAGCAATCAGAAAGGTAAGAGTGAGAAAACTTGTAGCTTGAGCTAAAGACAGTTTATGAAAGGAGATAAAGACAGTTTAGCAAAAGCTGCACACACAGCCCGCTTGTCCTGGTGGGAGTGTGTTTCCTCATCAACCCCCTGCAGGGGGGGTTCTGGGTGAAGATAACAGATTTAAGAGGAATCCCCTTGCTTTTAATTGTCCTCTTCCTCCTTTTTTTTTTTTTTTTTTTTCACTGTTTCCCAGCTTCCTAGGTTAGAGGCCTCCTTCTTTACTGCATGAACAACAGTGGATGCTTAGGTTCCAGCACAGTCTGGCCCTGGAGCAAGCAGTGCTCCTTCCTCTCAAGTTCCCTGACATCAGTTATTTCCCTTAGCATTACTATTATTGGTGGTAGCAGCAGTGGTTTTTGTTATACCTTAGTTACTGGGCTGTTCTTATCTCAACCCATGGGAGTTACATTATTTCAGTTCTCCTTCCCATCCCTCCAGGAGCTGGGAGGAAGAAAAGGGGAAGTAAGAAAGCAGCTATGTGGTTTTCTGACTTACGACTGGGCTTAAACCATGACACTTTGTGACATAACTGTACTAAATTTCATACACCTGCTTTCATATGGTTTCATTAAATTTTACATCTTAGCGATTTCCAAAACCTTAGTGGTAAGTGCTTCCAATAGTTTGTTGGAAAATCATAGCTTTTATGGTAAAAAAAAAATTGATATCTTGTTAGGAATAATGAAATATATAAAAAAAAATAAATCTTTGTATTGGTTTCTAGCAACCACTTTTGAACTTTTGAGGGAAATGGCTTAAGACCTTAAACTGCTTGTTCTATTTCAGTGGTAGTCTTCTGGGTTGTTCAAGTTAAAAACCTTTGCTATGACTATCAAGGGAGCAAGGCATTTTTTAAGTGGACTGACAGTCTTTGATGAGTAAGTGACTCCTTTAAATTTCTGAATAATTTTTAACTTTGTTAAACTTTATCACTTTTTTCTTCCTTTCCTTTCCTTTCCTTTCCTTTCCTTTCCTTTCCTTTCCTTTCCTTTCCTTTCCTTTCCTTTCCCTTTCCCTTTCCCTTTCCCTTTCCCTTTCCCTTTCCTTTTCCCCTCTTTCCTTCTGTTTTTAGTAGTTTAAATTTTGTGTAAGAATCATGTTGTAAAACTTACACTTACATGAACACTCTGTCTCCACCTGAATACTGAACTTACGCTTAACAGTGTTGGAGACTTTCTGGGCTACTACTTTTTTTTTTTCACTTTTTGTTAAGTTGTATTGGAATAACTCTCTAGAGCTTAAGGAAAATGAGAATTGACATAAAGCTTTACCTGTCTGCAAGAAAAAGTAATTTTAAACGGATATGGAGGTCAGTGGAAAATTGTTAATTTTATGCTCCAGTTACTCTTATTACTCAAATATAGTACCCATGCCTCTACAGCTATATAAGAAGGAAAAAAGTTCATATTCATCTTTCTTCTAAAACTGTTTGACTTTTTTCCTTAACATCAATCTTTGTTTTACATATACAGTTATATTCAGTCCTATTGTTATCCATGGTTTAAATTCTTTCACTCATGCAATACTATGCATAACACTTTTCACTGCAAGTTTTAGACAGACACTTCAGAGGCTTAAATTTATTCATATTGATTTATCCTTCATTGTTTACATGCACATTGCATGCCCACAGAATCATAGAATGTGAGGTTGGAAGAGATCTCAGGAATCATCTCATCCAGCTTTTCCTGACAAAGCATAACCTAGACTAGATGTTCCAGCACCCTGTCCAGATGAATCTTAAAAGTGTTCAGGGCTGGGGAATCCATCACTTCCCTGGGGAGATTATTCTAATGGCTTATTGTTCTCACTGTGAAAAATTTTCCTCGTGTTTCATCAAAATCTCCCCAGGAGTAACTTTTACCTGTTAGCCTTCATGTTTTCCCTGTGACTCTTTTTAGAAAGGGAGACTCCAACTTTGTAGCCACCCTTTACATGCTGCAACATACTTCAGCATTAGAGGGCTAGAATATAGATCCCGAAATTATGCATGTTACCCAAAAAGAAGACATCAGACCCTTCAGACCAAAGATGTGGATGTTTGGTCTGGAAAAGGATAAATTTTAAGTTTAAATTGTGCTTATGCTGTGATGCACACCCTACGGCAGCACACACCCCTTCATGGGACAATGTTAAGAGGGTTGCCATGGCAAGCAGCCAGGGAAAAGAACACACTTGGGCAAAAGCAACATGGGAGGAGTGTGTCTGTGGTCAGGGTATCAACTCCCGTGCAATGAAACTAGTCTGGAGAGTAAAGGAGACAATCATTAGGGCAGGAGAGAAAAAATAGGAAAGGCTTCTTTAAAATGAACAAAATCAAGCAGAATGTTTTGTAATATATTCATTATTGCTTGAGCATCCAGACTCCAGAGATGTTTTGATTCATTACCAGAAGGAGTCAAAAGCCTAGGTATAAGTAATGTTATTAAAATCATAAGTGGGCAAAAATGTGCCACCTGATAGCATGTACCTTACCTGCAAAACTGTTTATCTTTGAGAAGCCTGCTGTTTATAAACCAAGAGAACAAGTTAATTGAATATTTTTAATGAAAGGTTTCCACTGTAAATACCACACTTAACACAAGATAAAAGTGTTATAGGTTATAAGTTAATCTCCTCTTCTGGCAGAAAAATTGTTACAGATATCAACGAGCAATAAATGTTCAAAACATTTTAATACTAGAATGCAATAATGTTACATGATAATCTTCAAAGAAATGTGAAACAGTGTTAAACCCATTAGATGTAGTCTGTAGGTTTCGCTTCTGTAACAGATCTTGTGAGTACAAAAAACCTGTTTAGAATCATAGAATCATAGATACTTAGCCTAAATTTTCTGATAATCTGAGTTTCTGGCAAAGTACTTGTAAAGTTGGCTTTTAATAATAGATAGCAGTAGGCTGAAGAACATAAAGAACTACAAAACCCTGGGAGAGGTGGTTAGGGGCTCTGGAGCTCAGACTGTCTTTTCATCATTTCTTCAGAACACAGGGAAGGACCTTAAAAAGGCTAGGAGAATTGGCCAGGTAAATTAATGGTAAGAAGGGTGGTGCCATAGCCAGGGGCTCGGGTACCTTGAACACAGCAGTCAATTTAGTAGGCCAGGTATACTGGAAGTTGGTGGAGCTGGTCTGACAATGAAGGGGAGGAGTGATTTTGGTAGGAGGCTTGTCAAACTGCTTAAGGATGCTTTAAACTAGATGTGTTGGGGGAGGGGAGCATCATTCCATCCCAACACGCCCAGACAGTTACCAGCACATTAGCAATGCAGAGATATTCCAGCAGCTCTAGACAATGAGATGGATTCATTTGGAGCTCAACTATACAAATGCCCGCAGCATGGGGAACAAACAAGAGGAATTAGAGATGTGTGCACATCTACGAGGGGTATGATATAATAGACATCACAGAAACATGGTGGGATGGTTCCTGCGACTGGAGTGTTGGAATGGAAGGTTACAGGCTCTTTAGAAAAGACAAGCCTGGCAGATGCCAATGAGAGGGAGTTGCTATTTATGTTAGGGAAAGGCTGGAGAGTATGGAACTCTGTCTGGGGATTTGCAATGTACCTGTGGAATCCTTTCGTGTTATCTTTAACATCCCTAGCTAAGTTGAATTCTAAGTGGGCTTTAGCATTCCTAACCTGGTCCCTAGCTTCAAGGTGGGCAGTTTGTGGGTGCAGGTTAAAGGGAAAACAGTGATGGGAGACAATATTGTGGGGATCTGTAACAGACCACCAGATCAAGAGGTATCTGTGGATTAAGGGCTCTATAGACAAATAGGAATAGCATCACACTCTCAGGCCCTTGTTCTCATGGGGGACTTCAACCACTCTGATTTCTGATGGTATGGCCCAGCACAAGCAATCCAGGAGGTTCCTTAATTGTGTGGAAGATAACTTCCATCTGGAAGTAATAGAGGAGCTGACAAGGAGAGATGCCATTCTTGACCTCGTGCTCACCAACAGAGAAGGGCTTGCTGGAAATGTGATGCTACAGGGCAACCTTGGTTGCAACTATCATGAGATGGTCAAAGCAAGCATGAAGCAAGCTCACTGCCCTGGACTTCAAGAAAGCAGACTTCGGTCCCTTCAGGAACCTGCTCAGTAAGGTTCTATGGGATATAGCCCCAGAGGTCAGGGGGGCCCAAGGCTGTTGGTTGATATTCAAGGATCACCTGCTGCAAGCTCGGGAGTGCTACATCCCTTAGAGAAGGAAGTGCAGTAGGAGGGCCAGGAGACCTCCTTGGATGGATAAGGAGCTGCTGAGGAAACTTTGAAAAAAAAAAGGTTTGTAAAAGGTGGAAACAAGGACAGGCGGCCTGGGAAAAACATGGGGATATCATCTGGGAAGCTATTGACCAGGTTAGGAAAGCTAAAGCCCACTTAGAATTCAACTTGGCTAGGGATGTTAAGGATAACAGGAAAAGATTCTATAGGAACACTGCAAATAGAAGACAGGCTAGGGACAACATTGGCCTCCTCCAGAACCTATCAGTAGGAATGCCTACCAAGGATTTGAGGAAGGCTGAGGTTCTTAATGACTTCTTTGCCTTGGTCATCACTGGCGAATGCTCTGACCACACCATCCAAATCTTGGAAGGCAGATGCAGGGACTGTGAGAATGAAGGACTTGGGCCCACTGTAGGAGAGGATCTGATTCAAGACCATCTTAAGAACCTGAACATGCACAAGTCTATGGAACCTGATGAAATCAATCCATGGGTCCTGAGGGCGCTGAAAAATGAAGTTGCTAAGCCACTGTCCGTCATATTGGAAAAATTATGGCAGTCAGGTGAAGTTCCCAATGACTGGACAAAGGGAAATATAACCCCCGATTTCAAGAAGGGGAAAATGAATGATCCAGGGAGCAACAGACCAGTCAGTCTCACCTCTGTGCCTGGCAAAATATTATACCAGATTCTCCTGGAAGTCATGCTGAGGCGCATGAAAAGCAAGGATTTGGTTGGTGACAGCTAGCATGGCTTCACTAAGGGGTAATCCTACCTGACCAATAAAGTTGTGACATCCTTGTCTCCTAGTTGGAGAGACATCAATTTATTAGGTGGACCGCTCAGTGGATAAAGAACTGTCTAGATGGCCACATGCAGAGTTGTGGTCAATGGCTCAATGTCAGCTGGAGACCAGTAACAAGTGGTGTCTCTCAGGGATTGGTGCTGGGACCAGTCTTGTCCAACGTCTTTGTTGGTGACATGGATATTGGGATTGAGTGTGCCCTCAGGGAGTTTGCTAATGACATCATGTTCTGTGGTTTGGTTGATATGCTGGGGGGAAAGAATTCCATCCAGAAGGACCTTCACGTTCTTGTGGTGTGGGCTGATGCCAACCTGTTGAAGTTTAACCATGCCAAGTACAAGGTCCTACACCTGGGTCGAAGCAATCCCAGGCATAGGTACATGTTGGGCAGAGAGGAGATTGACAGCAGCCCTGTGGGGAAGAACTTGGGGGTGTTGGTTGATGAGAAAATGAGCTGGCATTGTGCACTCACAGCCCAGAAAGCCAAGTGTATCCTGAGCTGCATCAAAAGGAGTGTGACCAGCATGTTGAGGTAGGTGCTCCTGCCCCTCTACTCTGTTCTTGTGAGACCTCACTTGGAGTATTGTGCACAATTCTGGTGTTCTCAACATAAAAAAAAACATGGAAGTATTGGAAGAAGTGCAGAGGAGGGGCATGAGGATGATCAGGGGACTGGAGCACCTTCCATATGAAGATAGGTTGGGAAAGTTGGCGCTGTTGACCCTGGAGTAGAGAAGGCTGCGTGGAGACCTCATAGCTGAAGGGAGCCTATAGGGATGCTGGGGATGGACTCTTCATTGGGGACTATAGTGAAAGGACAAGGGGTAATTGGTTCAAACTTAAACAGGGAAAGTTTAGATTGAATATGAGGAAGAATTTCTTTGCTGTGAGGGTGGTGAGGCAGTGGAATGGATTTCCCAGGGAAATTGTGAATGCTCCATCACTGGTGGTGTTCAAGGTGAGGTTGGACATAGCCTTGAGTGGCATGGTTTGGTGGGAGGTGTCCCTGCCCATGGCAGTGGTGTTGGAACTAGATGATCTTAAGGTCCTTTCCAACCCTAACTAATCTATGATTCTATGATTCTATGCAATTGCTATATTTTCATTTTACTTGTGGTACTCAGAACTTGCTGCTTTCCATCTTTCTTCTTCAGACAAGATTCCATTCTGTTCTTCTTGTTTTAGAAGAAAATCTCTGTGCTTATATATTACTTTAAAATCCTATATTTATAAGCATGTTTTTTCAGCAGTGCTCTGATTATGTGTGCTTAATATCAAGATCATAGTTACAGTGCATTTTATGTTTCAAGAACATCTTTAAAAATAGAATTTTATCCTGTGGTTCAAAACCCAGTTAGGTGCTTTGCAATATAAGAAATTTTTCCTGTGTAGAAAGCTTTCCTGTACTTCCTGTATCTAGCTGAAGTTCAATTTTTCCTTCTCGCACACTATGGTATTGTGAAACTTAATTCCAGTATGCCATGACCACCTTGATGCACCTCCCACCTCTTCTATATTCCTAACACCCCAAGTGAGATAGTCATTATATGTGAAACTGCTTCCAAAGAAGAAGAAGTGGAAAACGCCACTTTTTTTCAGTATTTCTCTCATCTAAAGTTTGGAAACATCTACTTGAAGTTACTATCATATTTTTTCTCCTTGTAATATAGAAGGATAAAGAGGATTTGGCCTTCTATTTGTAACAAAAGTGCTTCTATAGGATAAAATTCTTTGCAGGATTAAAAAGGTTTTAACCATCTACCATGCATAATAATATTACTCTTCATCTTCCTGATCATTTACTTTAGTGAGCCAGCACATCCATTCCTGTGACAGCCTGTCACTGATTTAAAAAATGTATAAACATGATGCAGCATGCTTAATAGCTATCTTAAGCAGGCACCTGCAGCTACAAATCAGCTGAAAAAATATCTGCTACACAAGTACACTTTGAACCACACTCACCAGACTTAAGCTATTTTGAAGTGACAACAGGAGTAACTTCCAAGTGCTGAAAGAGCCTGTGCTATCTATCAGTCATGGAAAGTTCAACACCAGTGGACAAAGGCAGGACTTCAGCTATTTTTACTGCACAAACAGAGTCAAAAACACTCTGGTTCTGCTAGGATGTTCTCATGGTCTGTAAGATTTTACTCAGAGATTAAACAGGAAATACAGAGTGAGAACTGTCCAAATTCAATCCAAAAATATACCTCATGGCCTGACAATAGTCTGTAAAGATTAAAATGTGCACTCGTCTTCTGTATTTCACATGGCTTATTATTACTTTTATCTCCCCCTGGTAGAGTCAGATTTATGTAGGGCACGCATTTATAGAATCATAGAAGAGTTAGGGTTGGAAAGGACCTTAAGATCATCTAGTTCCAACCACCTGCCATGGGCAGGGACACCTCCCACTAAACCATGCCACCCAAGGCTCTGTCCAACCCGGCCTTGAACACCACCAGCGATGGAGTATTCACAACCTCCCTGGGAAACCCATTTCAGTGCTTCACCACCCTTATAGTAACGAATTTCCTCATATCCAATATAAGCTTCCCTGTTTAAGTTTGAACCCATTGCCCCTTTACCTATCACTACAGTCCTTAATGAAGTGTCCTTCCCCAGCATCCCTATAGGCTTCCTTCAGATACTGGAAGGCTGCTACGAGATCTCCATGCAGCCTTCTCTCCTGCAGGCTGAGCAGCTAATTTGTTGCTTTTCTACTTTACATTATTGTGTATGCTCGATTTCATTTCCTCCATCAAGGTACAGAGCCATATTATGCTAGAAAATGCAGAAAGAAAAAAAAAATGTAGTTTTCAAATTAAGGCGTTAAGGCTTTGATTTTAATATTTCTTTTACAAATCTAACTTCTGGGATGGGGAACAATTTATACAACGTATATCAGTGGAATATGACCGATAAATGGCAAAACAAGACAATCAAAAGCAGAAAAAGTAATGAAATGAACAAAGGAGAACAATTGTGGTCATTTTGCCTTGGCTGGACTCCTACTCTAACTTCTCCTTAGCTACATGGGGGAGACAAAATATAAAAAATGGGTTATGAATCATGATAAGGCCAGGGTGAAGTCACTCACCTATTACTGTCATTGGCAAAACAGACAGGGAAATTAGTTTATTACCAGTTAAATTAGGATAAGATAATGAGAAAGAAACCCAAATCTTAAAGCGTCTTCCTCCGATCCCTACCTTCTTCTCAGGCTTAACTTTACTCCAGATTTTCTCTGCCTCCTTCCCCTCAGTGGCACAAGGGAACAGGGAATGCGGTTATGGTCAGTTCATCACACTGCTGCTCCTTTCTCCTCAGAATGAGGACTCCTCACATTCTTCTCCTGCTCCAGCCTGGAGTCTCTCCCATGGGAGACAGTTTTCCACAAACTTCTCTAATGTGAGTCCTTCCCACAGTCTGCAGCTCTCCAAGAACTGCTCCAGACTGGGTCCCTACCATAGGAGCAGCCCTTCATGAACAGACTACTCCAGCATGGGTCCCTTCTAGGGGTGCAGTCCTTCAGGAGCAGACTGCTCCAACAGGTGTCCTTTCCAAAAGGTGCAGTCCAGCAACAGACTGCTCCAGCGTGCGCATCACATGGGGTCACAGTCTTGTTCAGGTATCCCCCTGCTCCACCATGGACCTCCATGAGCTGAAAGGGCCCATCCTAACTCACTGATCTACACCATGGGCTGCAAGAGAATCTCTTCTCTGGTGCCTGAAGCACCTCCTCTTCTGCTTTGATCTTGGTGTCAGCAGAGTTGTTTTCACATATTGTCACTCCTCTCTTTGGCTGCAGGGCTTTTTTCCCCTTCTTAACTATGTTATCCCAGGGATGCTATGACTGTCACTGATGGACTTGACCTTGGTCAGCAGCAGGTTTGCCTTTGACTGAGATGGCATTGACTGTCAGATGCAGGAGAAGCTTCTAGCTTCACAAAAGCTACCTGTATAGTCCCCCTGCTACCAAAACTTTGCCATGTAAACCAAATACAATGATACCATTAGAAATCAAAGAGTTTAATAGGAAAGCAGGTTCCCACCTTGCCTAATTAATCCCAAATCTAATAATTTTTCAGTTCTGTATCTCGATTTCTTTTTTTAAACAATGAGGAAGAAAATTGCTTATGCTTCAGAAATCTCCACTACAAAATAAGCAACCAAACCACTTAAAGGATTTTTCTTTTTTTTTTTTTTTTACTTTCATTTAGATTATATTGTGAAACAGTTCTGCTGTAATCAAAAATGTATCCCACTCTGTAACAAAAGGTTGAAAAAGTACGAAGTTGAATCATGCCTGTGGAGATCTGCCAAACTACCTGAAAATAATTTGAACAACCAGTGATCCATGTTGCATGACCTTTACCTCCTCACTCTCCACCTGCTTTTGTTCATGGCTTACATTTTTTCTTTGATTAGATGGTTGCTGCTTGAATAAGGACAGATGATTAATTGTGTAAAAATATTTTGAACATCTTTTGAAGTACTCCATTATGGCAAGTTCCATCGATGCTGCAATGTCTCACTTTGTCTAGACTCCTTTTATGTTAATGGTAGGTGAACTGAATGGGCTACATGTTCAATGCAATGTGAAGGGTACTTGGTGCACAACTCCTGTTAATATTAATAATAATTAAAAAAAACAAAAGTGTGCCTAATTTCCTGTACTGTGATAATAGTAATATTTTCCAGTTTTCTTACTTCTTTGCAAACACTAGCCGTTAATCCACATAAGAGATTTGGGGGTCAGTTTTACTTCTGTATTCTACTGAAAACCTCTAAGTTCAGATTTTGGCCTTTAATAAATCTGATCTGATTTTGAAAGGTTTTCACCAAAAAGGCCTGTCTGTCAGTAGAAGCAAATTGCTATCTCTAAACTTAGGTTACCTATATGTGCAAAAGGAAATCAATTACAGAGATGATCTGGGACAATTGCATTGGTCTTGGGATTTGCTGCCAAGGACAAATACCCATAATTTTACTTCCTCAATACCTGGTTAGATCTGATGTATATAAGCCAGTAAAAGAGTACAGATAGAACTGATAAGCAGAAAAGTCAGGGATGCAAAAGAATGTGATCAGTAAGAGTGGGGCCAAAGTTTTGCCACATCATCATTAAAAGATGCACTTCAAAGAAGAATCTGCCTTTGTTTACTTCTTCTTGCAGCCTTTTACACACAGCAGAAGGGCGTGGGAGACCATTCTTAAGAGATGTGGCCTAACAGATGCCCACCACCTGTCCAAATCTATACTGGCTTTTTTGCCAGCTGCTTAGGTTGATACTGATTTTAGCAGCAGTATGTGGGTGTCAAATAAAAATGGAGAGTGGAAGCTCCTAGTTTAAGTAAGGTGGGACTGACTGTCAGTGTCAGATGATGCGAACAATCATGATTGGTAGACAGGGAATAGTAATCAGACAACTGATTAAGGAGAAGTAATTACGGAGAGAGCTGATTATGGAAAAGGAAGCAAGCACTCATCAAGGGTAGCGTGAGAGACAAGATACTACAAGACACCTAAACTGCAAAGAGAAATATGGGTGCAATTGTCTCCCCTAGATTCAAGAAATGTTGACAGGAAAGAGTACAGTACAGAATGGGTGTTTGGGAAGGCTAAAAGTTGAGCAAGAGTAAAAAGCAAAGGCACTAAATATGGCAGAGAGCTTTATGCGGCAGAGCAGTAAATAGGAAAAAATAGACAAGGGGAAAGCAAAGCGTGGAGGAAACATGCCATCCCAGTACAGAAGAAATGAGAGGGTCCAGATGAAAGAGTTGTAAATTCTTCTTGAAGGATTAAGTGTTCAGAGGAAGAAGAGTGTTTTGTTCAGGCAAGATCAGGCTGTTAAAGTGGGGTTGCTAACTGCAAAGATCTGTAGAAACTCCTCATTGCTTGATCAGTTGTTTCCAAATCAGAAGTTAGTCTAAAGAAAAGTAATATCTAATGAGTGTGGTAAGAAATGAAAAATCATGTATTTGTAGTTTCTTCCTTTTAGCTTCAGCTTTATTCCCTAGATAAATGCCCAGGGATTCTGGTTGTATTCATAGCTGTCTCACTGTAAGTCAAAGAAATGTGTTTACTTTTCTTGTAAAGGAACCTCTTTATTGTCATAAAAGTCCTGTGAAAATTGATGCCATGCTGCTACCCATTAATTTGCCTTCTTTTTTTTAGCTCTCTTCTGCATGATATCTCCAAGTAATGCCATTCTTCCTTTAGGCCTCCTTCTATAGTATAAATTAACTCATAACGAGCAGAGTATATTTGTCTCCCTTGTCCACCATCATGCCAAACTCCCAGACACTGCTACTGTGCTTGCAGAGACTTCAAGCTGATTTGTAGCAAATATCTATGGAATTTTATATTATGTCATCTTAAAGACTAAATGTGTTTATCATGTTCAACATGGTAACATGGCAAACTAAATGAATTGATAATTACTTTTCATTTATTACAAAATCTAGTCAAATTTTATACTATGCTTTCTTTTTTTTTGGTTTTTTTTTTTTGTTTTGTTTTGTTTTTTTTTTTTAATAGGAGTACATTGATTTTAATATGCTTAGATGGTTATAGAAATCATTGTTTATAAAAATATGTTATCATCTCAGTTTACTTTGACGTGCAATATTTTGGGAAATATTAACCAAGCTAATAATGGCAGAGCACTTCAAAATGAGCAATACAGAAACCAAGCAAGTACTCAACAGCATTTTCGTCACAGTTGGTACTGTAATTCAAAGAATGTGCCGATCCCTCCCTTCCACTTATATAAAGGAGAAATAGCTAAATTAAGCCCTTATGTATTTTTACATATATATGAACATATATGTTCGTACACTAATGAACATTTATTATAACAAGCATGCAGGTCTTACCTTTATTCACCATTATTTTGTACTGCATAGTGATATATTAGCATTTTGTGAAGATTTACTGCAATTATAATGTCTTATAGTGAAAAATACCACACAAAGTTTGGAAACACTTCAACTATAGTTTTAACTGTAATTTATTTTTTGAATGAGAATTTTTCGTTTTATTTTCATGAATTCAGGAAAGCCCTGACTTTGTTTTTTTATCTCATTTTTGTATTATGTGCAAAGCAGCCACAGCAGAACTGTTCAGAGAGAATAAAGAAATGTTTATTAGGATGAACAAAGATAAATCTCCCTCTCCTGCTCAAGTCTGTGATTTTGCATGTCATACTGACTATTTGAGCTACTTTGTTCCCTCCTATTCTTCCTGTTAAACCTCTTCAATCTGTGGGACATAGATTTATATGACCATATTTTGCACTGGACTCTGAATAGCAGGACTATCTATTGGAACTTCAAGTCCTGTTATAATACATACAATGATACTGAAGGAAACAGAGATGGATGTTTCTGTCAAATTTGAAAGCTAGTTTCAATAGCAAAACCTTAACTGTATCTGAGCATGACAAGGCCAAGAGGAGAATGAGGGCTCCATTACCTCCTGTATGAAGACAGGCTGAGAAAGTTGGGTCTGTTCAGCCTGGAGAAGGGAAGGCTGAGACCTCATAGCAGCCTTCCAGTAGCTGAAGGGGCTATAAAGATGATGGAGTGGGACTTTTCATCAGGGTCTGCAGTGATAAGACGAGGGGTATTGGGTTTAAACTTAAACAAGAGAAGTTCAAGTTAGATATAAGGAAAAAGTTCTTTAATATGAAGATGGTGAGGCACTGGAATGGGTTGTCCAAGGAAGCTGTGAATACTCCATCCCTGGTGGTGCTCAAGGCCAGGATGGACAGAGCCTTGGGTGACATGGTTTAGTGGGAGGTGTCCCTACCCATGGTAGGGAGCTGGAACTAGATGATCTTAAGGTCCTTTCCAACCCTAACCATTTTATGATTCTATGGGCACAGTGTTGCCATATGATTAGTCCCCTACGAGCTATCAGGATTATCCAAATGCTTTGCAAGCTGTGGGATTCAGTACATGGCAGGACTGAGTCTTTAATTAGCATTTATGTGTAATAACAAAAATGGATAAATATTCAAGTAGCATAAATTTGTATAAATTATATGTCATGTTTTCTGTGTATTTTGAGGTCACAAAGATGTCTAGCTTCCTGGTCTGCAGTTGCAAAAGTATGTTCCATCATGCTTGCAGGCAGTGGATTGGTGAAGGATAAGATAAACACAACATAATGTTGCTTGTGCTGGGTAAAACACAATAAATTTTAATGGCAATGATAGAAAATGACAGTGCAGAAGCAACTAATGAAAAAAAATAAGGATATTAAGAATTCAGGACTGGTAGAGAGAGGCTGTTGTTTTTTGGTTTTTTTTTTTTAAACATCCTATGAAGAAGCCATTTGAGGATGTAATAATTAAGCAATGCATTGACAAATTAAAAAACATAATAGCAAAAGGTAAAGAGAAAACACAATGAAACAGAAGTTATGTTTAGGGATTTCTGCAGACAGCTATGCTAACAAAGACTGTAATAGAAATTCTGATGTAGTAAGTAACAAAATAATTCATAATAATGTATGGGTACATTTTCCAAAGCATTTTGCATCCTTGAGATCTGATTTTTAAAGGAGTTAAAAACGCTTACTACATTCCTCATTGTATGTAAAGCAAGCTCCCACTGGGTCAACTTTTTGTCTAACATACCACGTCAAGCATAGTAGATAATTCCTCTTCAAAGTATTCCAATCTAATCCATCTAATGGTTTTCTTGGTAATTAAGATCCAAGTACTGTTAAATTTCTAGGGATTATCCATTACCTGTATGAATCAAATTACTTAGAAGGGATAGATTAAAATAGTCGGTGTCATTGCTTAAGAAGAGTGAGAAGGGATCTTTAAAAAGGAAGAAATAAGATTTATTTTGTGACTCAGTTTACTGCTGAGTGACCACCACAAATTGATCTGAAAAAAGAATAGTTGTAAAGATCTTTTTAACTTTTCAGCTGATGGCAGCTGAAGCCAACACTAAAAACCTGTTCCATGGCCATAAATATAATAGAATACAGTTTGCAATAAAATGGTTAGTATTGTTGCCAGAAACTGGAATTGAACAATGACATTTGGGGGTTTTTGATGCTTTAGATTTTTGAAGGGAAACTATTCATTCTGTTCCATAGTGTCTATTCTGTAGCAAACCATATTAATGGATGTTTCTATACAGAAGAATTGACCAGAAGAACATTCATAGCTATGACCTGATAGGTAAAATTCACCCTCCCTCCCCATCAATCATATTAACCAGATGCATGAAGTCCTCAGAGAGATCAAGAAAACTGTTTGCCTGGCATACTGGGAGAAGAAAGAAGTCTTAGCTCCTACCTCTTAAAGGCCTTTAGGACATGAAGTTATACAGTATGGATTGCTCACATGCAGCAAAGCTTTCATTTGGGGAGTCTAAAATCTGCAATATTATTCAGAAATACATTCATAAGACAGCATACTTCAGCCTAATACCAGTCTCCAGTGCTAGCAAACTCCTATTGAAAAACTACAAGAGAAGAGATTATACAGTTTTGTAACTTATGGCACTGCCATCGGTACCCTGAAAAGGCTGGGGCAAAAGCTGAAGCAGGGAAAAACTTTGCAGACCCGATCTCTATCCCATAAGAAGGTTTTAGATAAGTAGACCAAAACCAGGATGATAAAAGAAACAGTTTGCTAGATCTAAGGACATTGGATGGATGATGGTGAAAACCCTAAATGGGTTCTGCTGCTAGATAAAGAGCAATAACTACCACCTGGAAAAAAAAAAAAAAAAAACAAGAAAAAAAAAAAAGAAAAACAAACCACCAACTGCCAAACCTGCTTTTGTCTTAGAGAGGAAGCTTTTGTCCTGATATATAGCCCAGTGGATAGGGAAATTCTATCATCTGCTGGGAGGAAGATGCATCAGCCTTTGGCCATGTAACTGTAGCAAGCCTCCAGTGACCAGACTGGGTATGTTCATACATTAGACTTTCCTTTCTTACATGAAATTCAGGAGTTTAAAGTGTGATACCACCTTACTAATTCATATCAGAGACTAACAGCTCAACTAGCTCAATCCTACAACAGTGTGCAGCTCACTGGAAAAATTTCAGTCCAGGAGAAGGTGTTAGAGGATGCAGCAGCCAAATAGTAGCTTCTCTCCTGGTTTGCCTGGCAAGAAGACCTTTTAAACTCAATGAAGCAGACCACTTCTGGTGGAAGGAATGCCTCTTATGGTAAAAGAGGCATTCATTCAAATGCTTTAATAAGCTATGTACTTTTCCCTATTTCTATTAGATAAACTATACAGAAGAAGATATAAAAAGAAAATTAAAAAGAAAAAAAAATAAAAAGGAAAAAAGAAAAAGGTAATTAAAACCCAGCTTTTGAACATAAATCCCGTTAAACTCAGCAGAAAATCATGCTTCCTATTTTTGAGAGGACATGTTCTACTATGGTATCTGTTTATCTTTTGTGTATGGATATCTATGTTGGTGTATCAATTGATTCATGCAATCAGTACAAAATTATGCTGGTCAAAAACCTCTCTTGAGCTACAAAATAACCAGTTGAAGCAGGCCTTGTATTTTTTTACCTTGCCATATCTTTGATGTTAGATTTGGGGTAAGAGTCCATGATGCTGTATCACATGATAGGATGATAGGATGGTTATGCAAAATAGAATCCATCAGCAGTGGGATTGAAAGACAAAGCGTGAAGCAGTCACTGTTCCTAGGTATTATTGCATCTTTTCTGACTAGGTTAGAATATTGCTGTGGTTAGAAACATGCCAAGAGCGCCACATATCTGGTCAATGAAATGTGATTTTTGATTCAATATATCATATTAATTTAGTAATCTGAATTTATTGATATAATCTTACCTGCATATTATGATTATGTTTATTATTTCAGTCTTTTTTTGGAGTCAGAAGAGGTAGAGAACAAGCTTTTAGAATTCATGCCCATATTGGCGTCTGAGGGGCTGTAACTGATCATCAAACTAATTTTTGATAGGACATATGCATGCCTCTTAACTGTGCTTCCGAATTAATGGCTGTAACTTTCACAATCAGAATCACAGAATCAGAGAATGCTTAGGGTTGCAAGGGACCTCTAAAGATCAGCTTGTTCAACCACCATGCTCAAGCAAGGTTAGCTAGAGCAGGTTGCCTAGGGCTGTGTGCAGCTGGCTTTTGAATATCTCAAAACTGGGAGACTCTAGAACCTCCTTGGGCAATCTGTGTCAGTGCTTTGTTGCCCTCTTAGTAAAAACATGTTTCTTGATGTTTAAAGGGAGCCTCCTGTGTTTTAGTTTGTGCCCATCATCTCTGGTCCTGTCACTGGGCACCACTGAAAAAAACCCTGGATCTGTCTTCCATGTATGCTCTGTTCAGGTGTTCACACGCATTAATAAGATCCCTCTGAGCCTTCTCTTCTCCAAGCTGAACAGCCCTAGTTCTACCACAATTTCTTCATATGAGAGATGCTCCAATTCCTTAATCATCTCCATAGCACTTCACGGGATTCTCTCCACTATGTCCACATCTCTCTTGCATTAAAAAGCCCAGAACTGGTTATAGGACTCCAGGTATGGCATCATCAGTGCTGAATAGAGAGAAAAGGTCACTTCCTTTGACCTCCTGGCAACATTATTCTTAATGCAGGATGCTATTGGCCTTTCTTGACCCAGAGGCGCAATGCTGGCTTATGGACTACAGGTGTTTGTCTGCATAAAGTTTATGCAACTCAAAGTAGATAATGCAGTTGCAGTTGAGATTGGATTCCTTAACTCGAGGCATTAAATGTCCATTCACTGATATTTAGAGAACACTCAATCTTTTTATTACCACCTAATTCTCAAAAAAATTAATAAATAATTTTTGTTAAGTTTGATATATTTTCATACAAAGGAACAAATTCCCTGGACTCATGTGCAGGCTACTATATTTCCATCTCATTTAACAACCATTTTATGATGCTTCTAACTGTGAAAAGCAAACTGAGTTGACTCTTGTATTAACTGTGTGTTACTTTCATCCTTCTTGATACCAGTGTATTCTTACCCATGGAAGTTTCTATGCTGCAAGTTTAATGAACATGGGATATACCTTCAGAAATGTTTTGTAAGGGCTTAGGTTTTTGTGGCCACTATGCTAATGTATAAATGAATTGATAAAGTGAGTTGCAGATTCTTCCTTTATGCTTTGCTGTGTCTTCTCATCTCGAGTCTCTAAGTAAATCATGAAGTGCTTATTTTTGCATCTTTCACGGATAGTTTTTCAAAGACTCAGTGAGGTGGTCAATAATGTTGACTGACACTAGATAAAGGGACAGAAGGCTGCTCATCCTCTCTCATGAAGGACCTCTCCTCTGCAAAAGAGAGGAAGTCAAAATTTTGCTGTCAAGTGGAGCCATCATTCTACCTTTCTTTGCCTTCTGGATAAGTAGAATGCGCTCTAGTACTGCTCAACACAAACTGACATATTTTGTAGCTTCTCTTTTCCTTCAAAGCAGTTTTTTGTCATTTGGAAACAGACTGAAAATGAAAAATTATACAGCTTCATTTACTTGTGTTGGGAGAACTGACAAACCAACCAACCTTGACAAGACTTATGCTGAATTTTATACTGCTACCTCCCTATCCAGACAGCAAAACATAGCAGAAGAAAAGCTGGTTGATCCTTCAGCCCTTTCAATGCAAACTGGGAAGTAGTAGAGTAAACATTCTACCATAATTGTTTGAAATAAATGATCAGCCCTGAGCTAGCTAAGACCTCATCAGACCTTCATATCTATGGTGTGACTGTTAGAAACAGCAGTCTTCAGCAGAATGGAGATCAAAGATGGTGAACCTCTCACTAGCCTTGTCTGTCTTCCCTTTTGATTAGTTTAAGCAGCTGGTGGTAGGATGATTACATCCCCTTCTCATCTGGCCAAAGTCCAATCTCCCAACTCAACTGAGAAGCCATTGTCCTTCTCTTCATACCCATGTATGCACATCCTAACACACCTTCATCTGCCTAAAATTTCTTTAATGGGTGTCACAATAGGAAGAATTTACTGGTGTCCCATTTGAGAAGTACTCACTCCGGCTTGTATTTAGCCAGGATGAATAGTAGATAATGAGGTCGCACAGTCACCACTAGAGAGAGCTCTGATACTAGAGTTATTATCAAGTCTTACTCTGTCAAAGTTTCTGCTGCAGAATTCAGGGACAGTTGCTTGAATGGATGGAGTATCAAAAAGGAGAGAGCAATGCAAAAAAAGAAAGAACTTCAGTATGTTAGGGAGGATTTTAGCCTTCATATTATTGGACTGTGATTGGTCTACAAAAAAGGGAGAGAGTGTTTTTCTAGTTTGGAGCTTTTCCACTTTAATTCAGCATTTTTTTGACACTATACTTTCAATACATATTGCTGCTCAGCTGCTCCGCTCAAAGGTTTATGACTTGATATTGCTTTCAGGAGCATATAAGATTGTCATGGGTTCAGCAGCAGCAGTCATTTTTCTTTAAGTAGTAGCTGGTGTAGCACTGTGGTTTAGATTTTCGGCTTGGGAACAGTGCTGATAACACCAGTGTTTATAGTTATGGCTTAGAATGTTTAGGCTGGCCAGGGAC